>JAWQRJ010000645.1:0-19360 GCA_033557515.1 Diorygopyx duplodentatus | reverse complement strand
ATATAAGCCGTGCGAGTGTTATCGAGCACTAATGTAATCTGTCCTTGGTACCAAGTGTGTTACCCGAACCATACGAAACAAATAAATGTGTTACACAAGTTTTTAAGTGCTTTTTAAAAACACCACCGCCAAGCTGTGACGTGTAACTTATATGTTTAATTGTAATTATTTGTATTTTCTGATCTCGAAGATCGTCTCTGATATCAGAAAATACAAATAATTATACAGGGTGAGTTTAAATTGTTTTAACAAAATAAGAGGGGTGATAGTACTCATCCAGACGAGCAATAATTACCAGAGAACATAGGATCGCATTCCACTCTGAGAACCTCAATTTATGAATTACCTCAATTTGAACCCTTATTACTCGCCCCAGGAGCTTTTAGGGCACGTATAAAAACATACGTAAACCTTATTTTTATCCATTCTATCGCTGTACCAAATTGCATCGAAGTCGGTATGTGATACTTGTGACACTTCCCTTGTAAGTTCAATTTAATTTTTTGAATTCAATTTTGGGAACCGTTTTGATTAGGGGAATATTTCCTGCTGCACGATCACAACTTACACTACCTGCAGGCTCCTACGCTCCTTTTTATGCCGGTTTATTCACCGTTTATCCATTGAATCAATTAGGCTTTCTTCCTTCCTGCGGGAACCCCACTGCCGGGACAACGACCGCCTCCGCTCACGTCTCAGCAGGAACTTTCGCAAGCTTGTCGTGCACCGAAAGCGCGTCAAATGGCCCGACAAGTTTCGCAGGAGCATCTGGCGCCCAGAGCGTCATCTTCTCACTCAATCGGCATATTACGGCAGGAAGTTTTCGAGCTTATAAAGCGACATAAAAGGAACGACGTTACTGAATTTATTTTTGATTATTTATTAGTGTACGTTGGGCGTTTTTATATTGTAACTTTTAGTATTCTAGAAGCGGATCGAGGAAGCCATCAAAAAATCTCCTAATCTGTGATAGAAACATTATATTCTTGAGCGAAATTGCATATACGTACCTATGTACTTTGCTTTGTTGTTTGAAGTGGTTAAATAAAACCACATAAGTAAACTCTAAACAGATATTTTATTATATTACAAACATTTAAGTTTTTACCTACAACAAAGTTTTTCCCTATAAATATGCAAAATCATATAACTGTTATAATCATAATTCTTACAATATAACAATGGAATTTTTAAACTCTCGATTTTCCGTTTAATACTGTAAACCTAACCGCCAGCAAGGCCAACACGTTTTTAAAAATAATCTAATTTTTATTTCAAGTAACTTCAAATGTGTTGTCATCTAATTAAACTTCTTCGATGTACAATACAATAAATCAGGATTAATATTTCAACGTTAAGCAAAGTTCGTAGAGTTGTAGAATCTAATTTTAATCGTAAAATATCAATTTCTATTGTTGGATCTATTAGATCCAGGGGCAGTGTATATCTTCCAGTAAAAGGCATCAGCAACCCAAGCTTGATAAAAATTTAATTAAATAAATGTGGGATTTATTTGCTTTAAAGAAACATTAAGGTACTCAAATGTATGTCAAAAATAACACACGAAAGTAAAAATTTATTAGCACATTCAAAAACATTAAACACTCTAACCAGCGTTTTAATATAATAAAATATCCATTCGTGTTTTCGGATCCATTAGACAGCACTTGGTAAAATTAACACATTTAGAGACAGCCCGCATTCGGAAGTCGAATCTTGGCGATAAATTCCTAAACCCAATACGTCTTTTGTTTAACGTTGTTTTATTGTTTACCTGAAACAAACGACTACCGGCTGTAAACAGAAAAACAACCGGTTACCCTAAACAAACGACCCTTGCTTTTTTTCATTGTTTTCCTCCGCGATTGTCCACAGCTTTATACGCAGGTACGTTAAAACAATTATCGAAATTGTATTTTATTGGAATCCGCTTGTGAAAAAGTGCTATTTTAATCCGCTTCCGTCGCGAGGTTTTTTATCACATTTGCGCTGTGTTTTTTTTGCCGCCGGGAGAGTTATTTTGTTGCTGGTTTCGTCGATTTATGCGAAATTGTATTGTTTAGTTAATTAAAAATCAGTTTCGGATACCTGGCCGTGGCGGCACATAAATAAAAACAATTTTTTTATTCGCTTTTCCTAATTGCCTGCAATGTTTGTTTTTGTCCACGGTCATAACAAATGTTTTAATGTTCTGTTTTTTTTTGTTTTACAAAATATCGCATTTTTTTAGAATTGAAAAAGAGGTATTTGCATCAGATGAATAACGAAGCAAAAAGGTTGTATTGTACAATCGACAACAACAAAAAATCGTGAAAAACATAAGATGCCTAACCCACAATTTTTATCTACCTCGAAAGAGGAAAACAGAAAAATTCCCTTAAAACGTTTTAAACTCTAGTTTACGCCTCGGGCTGCCAGCCGTTTTCCCTAAATCCCGTTTGGCGTCTTTTGATCGTCGACATATTTTAAAACAACGCCGAGACCGGGAAACTTCGTACTTAACGCGATTTTGAAAGGACATTACGGGACGGAGCTAGAGTTTCCCTCTTTGTCGCGCGCCCCCGTTTCGACCCTTCTTTTTTGCTTTCGCCTTTATCGCAACACACTCCCGAAGTTCCCGGGAAAGTTGCTCCCGGGCGACTGCGACTTCCCCGAAATGCGCCATAACGATATTAATATAGACGAGGGAATTATCCTGTTATCTTATTTCGGTGAAACTGTTACCGAGAAACTTGCATTTTCCGGGCGCGTCCTCGGAAAACTTCTTCTTTTGCGAGTTTATTGCGAGCTTATTGACGTTTCGAAAGTTCAGGCTGCGTACCTTCCTAAAGACTGCGACTGCGAGCTTCGCACGCAAGAATAAAGTGTAACTGCATTTATAGTGGTGGTTTTTACATTTTTATCTAGAAATAGAACTAATAATTAGAACTAGTAGAACTAATATTATATCTTTTATTTTTATATAAATGACACTAATATGTGGCATCTGTACAGTCTATTATTACTAAATTCTGTTACTATATGAAGGATTTAATTCATAAAGTAATTTAGTTAAGTCCTTTGTTTAAATTAAAGTTAAGGGACTATAATTTAATAAAGTCCTTTATTTCAATTTTGTGGTTAGTTTGAGAAATATGTTGTTTGATATTTGAATTGTTCATTTTTATGTGCTCTTTGAACCTTGTTTTTATTCTTCTTCCAGATTGTCCTGTATAGTAAGTTTCATACTCTCCACATTCGATTTTAGAGATTCCACATTTTCTATCATTTCAGTGTTTGTTTGTTGAAAGCATATTGCCTATTTTATTGTTAGATCTAAGAGATGTTTGTTATTGTATTTATTTAGCAAGTCTTGTTATCAGAAAAAGTTCCATAATATTTAAGTGAAATGTATCTAGGTTTTTCGTTATAATGTAGGTAAAATGTAGGTTTCGTTATAATGTATTTAAGAATGCTATCATTATGCATTTTATTTATTGTAAATAGATTGAAAATCATCCAGTTTATAATCATTATTTATTGCTATGTTGCAGATTAAGTTGAGTTCTTCTGAAATCGTTTGAATTAATGGGATTGTTAAAAAGTCTGTTGAACAAAAATGTGAAAAAAATGTATGCATTTTTGCGGTTATTATATCAGCTGAAGTATGTTTTATATGTATATCTAATTCTAGTTTACTGTTTCGGCATTTGTTAATTACAGTTAAATCATGACAGATAATGTGATGGTTTTTCCCTATTTCTATGGTAAACTCCAGTTTACTTAAGTTATTTGATAAATAGTGTAGTGCTTTTAGCTTTGCGTTTGTGCCATCGAAAATGATAAGAACGTCATCAGTGTAGTCCAGATTAAAAAGCATTAAAAATAGTGGAAAACGTGCTTAAAAAGCATATAGATTTTCGCAAAAAAGGCATTATCATATGCAAAAAAAACACATTTCTTTCAATGAACATTCATCATTTTTTAATAAATAATCTGTGCGAGGTATCAAAAAATTGTTTCGATCATATTATTCTATGATATATCCAATATAAATTTCTAAAAAACTACACATATAAAATGAAAATTGAATTTTTTATCGATTTTTTAATATAGAGACGTTAAAATTTAAGAAATCAGTTATAATATTTTTCAATGAACATTTATCATTTTTAAATAACAAATCTGTGCGAGATATCAAAAAATTGTTTCGATCGTATTATTCTATGATATATCCTGTACAAATTTCTAAAAAACTGCACATTTAAAATGAAAATTGAATTTTTTATCGATTTTTTAAAACAGAGACGTTAAAATTTAAGAAATCAGTTCTAATATTTTTCAATGAACATTTATCATTTTTTAATAAACAATCTGTGCGAGATATCAAAAAATTGTTTCGATCATATTATTCTATGATATATCCAGTATCAATTTCTAAAAAACTCCACATCTAAAATGAAAATTGAATTTTTTATCGATTTTTTAATATAGAGACGAAAATATTTATTTAAATAAAGATCCGGGCCCTAATAATAACAAATTATCACAAAACCATTTTTATTTAAAAAAATCGATAGATATAAAAAACATTGACTAGAAAAATTAAGGAACTCTATTTTACAAAAAATCAATTAAATTACCCTATTTTAAATTCATACAAATATAAAGCGAAACCACCAAAAGTATCGACGAAACTACGCAATAAGCTATCGAAATTTAAATTCTTCACCTCCTTGTACACAACCGCTCGTAAAACTTCGCTAAAGTCCGGCATCGCTTCGACACTAAGATGTGGAGCGAAGCTTTTAACGAATTTCACTTTCGCAAAGTCAGAATGTTTGGCGGAAATTCTATTGAGACGATAATCCAAAGAGCTGGGTAATAGCAAAAAGAATTTATTCTCTTGTTTATCCATCGCGGCCGCCTTTAACGTCTTCGTGATTTTCTCCAACGTAACACTCAAATTCCGGCTTCCCTCTTCGTAAAAATGCACTCTCTTGTTCACCTGAAATTTCGTACCCTTTCTTTCGTAGACTTTCTCGACTTTCGGTTGTTTGTACAAAATCTGCGGTACCGTATAAACGTGGCTCGTAAAAATATTGAATTTCACGTGGGGTTCGTTAGCGATTTCGTTCGATAAGTAATTCGAAGCCGGATAAATTCCCGCCTGATGCACGAAGCCAAAGAAGAAACCGAAAACCGCGTTCGAAACTATCCAAACGTACAAAACCAGTTTCGATTTCTTAAACGCCGGTTTTTTATGTTCGGATTTTACGGCTTCCACAACCGAATGTTCTGGTTCCTCGTAGATCTTATGCGAGAATAAATAAGTTAACGGTAGGAGTAACGGAATCAAAAACCGCGGTTCTTGGTGCGGTATATAAGATAATAATAGAATCGGGACTAACAAGGAAGTCGTCATAAGTCCTTTCATACTTCTTGTCGTCGGTAGTAAATGATATTTCTTTTTACTTAATCTGAAATGCAAATAGTTACGGACAAATAAAGTCAAGTAAAAAAAATACTTACTTTACAATAAAGTCAGCAAACATGATAAAAACGTATATCCCCAGAACGTTGAATAAAATCGGTAAATTCACTAAAAAGTGTAGATATCTGGGATGCGATCCGTGTTCTTCGCTACTCCTTAAATTATACCGAATAAAATTCAACCCGGGAACGACAAAACTATCAATAGAAACATCCAACATCCCTATTTCCCCCCAAGACGTATACCCGTAATAAAACGAATCGATTACAATCAAAAAAACCGTCATCGGTACACACGAAACGACGAAAAGCAACGCTCGCATATGAAACTGCATGTTCGAAACCGACTTAAATCCGACGCCGCGATTTATCCAGAAAAATACCGGGAAAACGGCATAGCACAAGAACGTGGGGCGATTGAAAAACCCCAAAACCGTTACGGCGCTCACTTGCACGAAATTCTTCGCGTTGTGCGGCGCCAAGAACAGACGCAATTTGTGAAATTTCGCCCTGTCGGTCGGCGTTTTCGACTTCTCGTACCTCTTGCGCAGATACTCGTGGTGCCTTACGATCACGTTCGAAAATATCATACTTTCCGCCACGTAATACAACAATAAAGAGAACAGGATCAGTTCTAGCGTGTTCGTAAACGTACGTCCGCCGTAAATTAGCGTCACGTACGAGCTGGCGAACACTAACAGCTTCGCTTTGTACTTCTCGTTGTTGTTCGCGCAAATTTTGTACAACGACCAGTCGCAGAGGAACGATAGTAAGCAAACGGAAAGGCGCGGAACGACTACTAAACTGTACGGAGTAACCGCACTTTTTAAGTAACCCCTGAGTAACGTATCAAACGATTTTAGGAGGTAATAACTCAAACCGGTCGTAAAGTATTGTAAACCAACGCTGCGTATCGGAAACGTAACGTTGAAATCCCAAGGAATGTGTCCGTCGAACTCGAAAATATTGCCTGTTTAGAAAAGATACGCGTTAGAAAGTGAGGTTGGATTAAAAGCCACTGTAAACTTACTTGCAAAAACTTCCGTCGACTGAAAAAATTCATCCGGGTGGATGTATCCCGTTTGGGGGATGAGTACTAATAAAATTCTTATAGCACATAATATCCAGTATAGTTTAAATGGGTCACGTTTCGATTTTCTCATAGCTAGAACGAAATGACAAGGGGAAGTTAGGTTATGTTTTTTTTGGCAAGTAAGTGACACTGACAGTTGCAACTTCACTGAAATACAGATAGAGAGAAATAGAGGAATGAACAAACTTAAAGAAATGAAAATTTAAAACTTTTTAAAGTCATTTATTTATTTTTTTCTAATAAACCAGGTAAACAAATTCTACCAATTCTATAAAATGGGATATCGTCGTTAGAAACGATTTTCGTGTTATTTTCTTCAAAAACTCCAATTTTAGGATGTATTTCCCCAAATGAAATACAAACTTAAAGAAACGAAAATTTAAAACTTTCCAAAGTCATTTATTTATTTTTTTCTAATAAATCAGGTAAACAAACTCCACTAATTCTATAAAATGGGATATCGTCGTTGGAAACGATTGCATATAAATTCGTGTTCGTTTCGTCGAAAACTCCAATTTTAGGATTTATTTCTCCATTGCTAAAAAAAATATTTTTATTATAAAGAAAGTTTTTTGTTATATGTAAATATAAAGATAATTGACTTACACTAAATGTATATCGTATTTAACGTTAGCATTGCCCTTTTTGGAACTGCTACAAGCGTAAACTGGTTGTTTTGCTATACGTAAATTTACCTCTTTGGGCGCTTTGTCTTTTAACTTTTTAAAAACGTCTAAAATTGTTTCTTTTCGTTTATTATTTAAGTCCTCCCTCGTGCATTCCTCCGCATAACAAACGCTTATACCATCTAATAATTGTTTTTCACTAATGTTTGCACCTTCTTCTGTTTTACATTCGGATGTTTCCTCTTTTGTTTCTTGTTCTTTTGTTTTTCGATCGTTTGTTTTTTGTTGTTTTGTTTCACTTTCTTCCAACGTTGTTTCGTCTTCGCCTAATTTAATTCTTTTTAACGGTGGTTCCGTAACGTTTTTAAATCTTCCGACTTTAAAATTTTTGCACACTAATTTTTTATACACCCTGAATTTATTTAACGTTAATTTCTCGTTTAGGAATAAATTGTAACCTTGTTGAACGCTTATCGGTACGTTATTCCATAAAATTTCTAACCGATTCTATAAAATATATTGTTTACGAACATTCAAACGAATATTATTTTTGCAAAAATTATTTTAAATATTTACAATTTCTAAAAGATATAACGCCTCCTCTAAATTCAGATACCTCCCGGTTTTATTTTGGAATCCAAAATTTTGCAAATTATGCACTACAGTAACCTTAACGACACGTTCGAAAGGCAGGAATTCTCCTTTAGATCTTACGTTTCTAAAAAAAATTGTTACTAATTAACGTTTAACATACTAATTCTATAATTCTATATGAAACAATTCTATACGACCTCTTTTCCACCCGAGGAAACCTTATGGTGTCTTTCAAAACATCCAAATTCTCATTTATCAATTTCTTGTCGTCATCGCTTTTTGGAATATATATTTTCTGCCCACCGATATCCAATTTTACTATTGGTTTTTGATGTGAATCAATAAGGAGTTTTGCGCTAAAAATTCAAGTTAAAATCAAGGTGTTTTGGAAGTATTTGAGATGTTTTTTTTACAGATCTTTGAACCTTTGATCCATTTTTTCCAGTATTTTTTTAAGTAGGTTATGTTTTGGATACGTTCTTAAGGACAAATATTTAAAAATTAATTCATAATTGTGACT
Organism: Diorygopyx duplodentatus; assembly: GCA_033557515.1. Classification (NCBI taxonomy): domain Eukaryota; kingdom Metazoa; phylum Arthropoda; class Insecta; order Coleoptera; family Scarabaeidae; genus Diorygopyx; species Diorygopyx duplodentatus. The sequence continues at coordinate 11,055 of JAWQRJ010000645.1, read as the reverse complement.
TAATTAAAATGAATGTTATTTCGAAATTAGTATTGGTGTATACATATTTGGTTTGTACATAATCGCATTGATTATGATGGGTGTAAGTACTATTTTTGTTTTATTGGATTTTGGGTTTCTGAATGTACTCCACATTCTCCCTTACATTAACCCTGTCAAAGTGACGTATAACCTAACTTCTAATCAAACAATTTTTCAAAACACGTGTTTATTAAGTTGATATGGAGGAAAAACGAAGTAAATCGAAAAAACCTCGATTAGTTGAGACTTTACGATCAGAAAATTACGAACCAGGTAGATACGTTAAGTTGTTAAATAAACCCAGTGCGTCGTCCAAAGAGGCTAAGAAAAAATCGAAAAAACCAAAAGGATTGTTAGTGGAAACCGAACCGAAGAAGGCGAAACACAAAGTAAGCATTGAAAACGACGAAGAACGTAATAAAATACTGAAAGTCTTGCATTTTGATAAACCGAGCGTTCTATCCGGAATAAACGCCCTGTTTAAAGTCCTCGAGCAAAAAAAATCAAACGATAACCAACTCTTAGATCTAGACACGCCGGTTTTCTTACAATTAACTTCGATAAAAGTCCCGGTATGCCCGTCGCGGACCTTACGTTTACCGTTAAAGCACTCGTTACACAACGCCGACTGCACCGTCTGTTTCATCGTGAGCGATATTCGAGGAATAATACGGAAAGAACACGAAAAGGTCGCCGAGTACTACGAACAGTTCTTCGCCGATAAGGGCGTCGAAACGAAGATCCACAAAATCCTGCCGTTGCACGAGTTGAAAACCGAATACGCCGAATTCGAGATGAAACGCAAGTTGCTGTCGACGTACGACGTTTTCTTCGTGGACGGGAAAATCTCCAAGTACGTCTCGAGACACCTCGGCAAGATTTTCCGCACGAAACGCAAGTTGCCCATCCCGATCGTCACGGAGCGCGGGATGGGCTCGCGGATGAGCTACGCCATGCTGCGCACCTCGATGAATCTGCACGGACACGGAAACACGTACACCGTGCAAATCGGGCATTGCCATATGGGCGTTCAGCAGATTTACGAGAACGTTTTGAGTGTGTGCTCGAAGTTGATTCGAGAATATCCGGGCGGGTGGGAGAACGTTAAGGTCGTTAATTTAAAAACGGATTTGAGTATGGCGATTCCGATTTATTTATCTTTGAGTGAGTAAAATTCGTCGCGTTTTAAATTGCTTCGAGTGAACTAAATGTTTTCCGTTTTAGAAAATCCGAACGAGGTAAAGGTACCGCATATCAGAGGTCGACGACCGAAGTCTTTTAAATCGTACACCGATGAATTATCGACGAGAGTGAACTCGAAAGTTACGGTACATCCGTCCGGAGGTGTCGTTGTCGAAGGGATATCGCGATCGAAGAAACAAAAATTCGAAGACGATGAATAGAGAAAAAAATGCACGGGGTTTTATTTTTTTTGATCGAATAAAAAAGTGTTAGGTATTTTCGTGATGATTTAAAATAATAAATAATCATTTTAGATAAAATATTTTTTATTTTCTCATAGTTGAAAATGTAAACAAAAGTAAGTAAATGAAATTTATGTGAGTTTTTAAACTGAAATTTTCCATTCAAAACAATAGTTTCTTATATCGTATTAAATAAACTCTTGGCATCTGTTAACTGGATTTTTCGGAGGGCATTCAGGAATAAAGGTAGGTCTGAAAAAGAATTCGGATTACATAGGAATAAATAAGTAAAGTTAGTCATTTCAGTGTTTTTAAATACTTTTTAAAAATACAAAGAGTGAAGTGAAAACCTTAGTTTATATCATACGAAAATAAAAGTATTAGATTATTTATTATTCCTAATATTGATCAAACTCTGCGGTAGCCAAGCAACAGTTTTTTTTTTCGGTGTGTTTGTCAATAGCGTCAATTAAATGGCAACGCAAATCCCAACCTTACAGCCGAAATTAATTTTGGGTTTAAACACGAATGTTAAGGGTAACGCGCACTTTATCAACGACGAAGATGTTGTTTATCCCGTGGGCAGCATGTTGGTCGTCCATAATGTCAACCAACGACGGCAGAAATTCATAAAACTCAGCGACAGGGGTCAAAATGTGACCAGTGTGGCGATCAGTCCAAACAGGTAGGAATGGGGTTTGGTAAAGCCAATTTTCAGTCCTAATTTCAGGAGAATGCTGGCCGTTGCTGAAAGCGGAGACAGGCCGTTCGCAACTTTGTTTGAGACGCAAACGTGCAAGAAGAAAAAACAGATTATTATACCGTGTGACAAGGAGTGTACAGCCAACGAATTTGCTTGCATAACGTTTACGCAGGACAATAAAAGTATTGTGGTGGTAACTGGTGAACCTGATTGGCAGTTGTACTTGTACAAAGTTGATAAAGCGAAAGTCGAGAGTAATTGTAGGGCTAACAATTTGAACAATGTTGGAAATGTTATACAAGTAAGATCAATTTTTCATTCTTGTCTAGTTTGTAGGCAACCCAATGTACAATAAATGAATATATTGTCAAAGGATCGAAAAACTTGAACGATAACAATCCAATAAGTCCCCCTTAATTTCTCCGTAGATTTGTTGCAATCCAAACGATCCAAATCTTCTCGTCCTCATCGGTAACCAAACCTTCAGGATGCTGGCATGCTTCGAGGCTAGTTGGCGTCAGTTCGGCTTCGGAAAAGCGGAAAACGTCAACTTCACATCCGCCGCTTGGGTATCCCAAGACAGATTCATCGCCGGCACGGTCGACGGTCGCCTGATCACAATCGAAAGCGGCGAACTGAAAGCCGTCCACGTGGCGCAAGACGTGACCGACATGAACTACAAGATAGAGGACGAGCCGCTCCAGGGCAGCCTGACCAACCTGCTCGACCACCCGCTGGACGTCAGGAGCGATGACGTCCAGGTGCGGTGCATGTTCGCCTTCTCCAAAGGCTTCGCGTACTCCTGCGGCGTCGGGACCGTCTTCCTGTTCGAGAAGGAGACGCCGCACAAGTACCGGAAGAGGAACGTGTTCAAGGTGCCCGATCACAACGTGCTGCGCGAGGACATGGACATCGACTTTCAGGCGAGCGAGTTCACGCTGTTCGTGATGAACCAGATCAACCATCTCGGCGTGAACTTGTCCGAGGACAGGATGCTGTTGACGTGCAGGGAGGCGCAGATCTACAGCGTCAGGCTGTGGGGTCAGGACCTCGCCGCGCAACCCGAGATCCTGTTCACCGAGATGGGGATGAATCTGCATCACGGGCCCATCGGCGGGATGGCCGTTTGCAATTGGAAACCAATTTTTTTGACATCAGGTAGAAGGAATTCTTCATTCTTTTTCAAGGAACCTTATTTCTGATGATGTCTCGCAAAAAATTATCATCGATTTTAAATTTCGTTCCTTCAGGTGCTTGGGATAGAACCCTCAGGGTGTGGAACTTCGAAACGGAAATCCTGGAACTAATGAAAACTTATCTAGAAGAGATCCACGGCGTCGCCCTCCATCCGACCGGCCTCTTCGCCATCGTCGGATTTTCCGATAAGCTCCGTTTCCTGACCATCCTGATGGACGACTTCGAGACGACACGCGAGTTTCCGATCAGGAACTGCAAGCTGGTCATGTTCAGCAAGCTGGGCCACTTGTTTTCCGCGGCCAACGGCAACGTAATCCAAGTCTACTCAACCACTTCGTTCGAGCACATGTTCAACCTCAAAGGTCACAACGGAAGGGTATCCGGTACGTCGACTTCCTCGTCATTCGACGAATCCTCCGAGCTCAATTTACGCTTGAACCTTAGGGATGTCCTGGATGCACGACGACTACAAGATGTGCTCGTGCGGCATGGAAGGTGCGGTTTACGAATGGCAGATATCGACCACGAGGCGAATAAGCGAGACGATAGTGAAGTCGTGTCAGTTTGCCGACGTCAACATGACCGCGGACGGCAAATCCGTTTTCGCGGTCGGCTCCGATGGCAGGATCAGGGAGATCATGAACTGTAACATCCACAGGGATGTTACGGTCACGTCTAACGCCCTGAACAAAGTCGTCCTCTCGAACTCAGACCTGATGCTGTTCGTTACGGGAAACGGCGGTGTGGTTTACTCAGTTAAAGTGCCCATTTTGGACAGTGCCGAATATATGGAGTTCGTCGTCCATCCCACTACAGTCACTCATGTAAGCATCCACTATTCTTCCCATAAAAACTCATTTACACATCTTTCAGATGGCCATAACGTACGACGATAAGTTCCTGATCAGTTGTTCAGAAGACGGCCTTATCTGCATCTGGAGATTGCTGAACACTGAAGGCAAGGCCATCAAACTCGATAAGGAGTTCGAGCCGTCCACCGAGATCCTGATCCCCAAGGTCGACCTCGAGGAGAAGCTGAACGTGATCAGGGACCTCCAGTTGAGGATGCACGAATTGGAAACCGAGCACGCCTACCAGATGAGACAGATGGAGACGATGCATAACGCCGCCGTCAAAGATATCCATCAGGGGTACTGCGACGCCATCGAAGAGCTCAAGGAGAAAAACGAGCAACTCGACTCGGACCACATCACTGAAATTAACGCCATCAACACGGACACGGCGAAGATGAAGCACAACCACGACGACTTCGTGCAGAAACTGGAGAACAGCTACAACGAGAAGCTGATCATGGAGTACGAGAAGTACGTCAAGCTCGAGCAGAAGATGGACAACATGAGGTTGAGGTTCCTCAAGGAGCTGGACGAGCTCACCGCTAGGAAGAAGGAATCGGAAACGCACATAACGAACCAGTACGTTGAGAAGTTAAACGAGAAAGAGGTCCAACTGGAGGAGGTAAGTAAGGTGGTGATTCGATATTCGATCGATGGTGAACTCGATGGAATATCGAGTTCATATAAAAAAAGCTCTACACACAAAAACCAATCTTCCTTCCTTCAAAGCTTCAAGAGGAGGCTCGCCAGAAAGCTCGCGAACACGAGACGATCAAGCAGCAAATCGAAGACGACGCGGACCGCGAAATCTACGAACTAAAAGGGGCTTACGAGAAAAACCTGACGCAAGAGCAAGACTCGAACGTCCGCCTGAAGGGCGAGGCGCAGATCATCAAGAAGAAGCTGAACTCGTCGATGAAGGAGATCGACGACCTGAAGCACACGGTGCACACGCACGAGAACGAGCAGCTGAAGCTGAAGGGCATCATCCTCGGCCTGGAGAAGGACATGGCCGACCTGAAGAAGGAGATCGCCGAGCGCGACTCCACGATCCAGGACAAGGAGAAGCGCATCTTCGAGCTGAAGCGCAAGAACCAGGAGCTGGAGAAGTTCAAGTTCATACTCGACTTCAAGATCAGCGAGCTGAAGTCGCAGATCGAGCCGCGCGAGCGCCGCATCAGGGAACAGATGGAGCAGATCACCGACATGGTCAACGAGCTGGAGAACCTGCAGAAGATCATCATCAGCCTGGACGTGCAGCTCAACGAGCTGCGGGAGAAGCTGAAGGCGGCCGACAGCGAGATCAAGAGGGAGATCACGAAGAACAGGGCGGCGAAGGCGGCCTTGAAGAAAATCAGAACTGATATTCATAATGCGAGCGGGCTTCTCCAGGATATTCCCAAGTTGCAGAAAGCTGTTAAGGTCAGTGAATTTTTTTAAGGTACGCACAAAATTCTTACGGAAATTCCAGGATATGTTCCACAGATACAACGAGGATAAGGACTTTGAGATCATACAAGCTGAAGATCGCGAGTCGAGAAACGAGTTCTTGCGCCAAAGGGACTTCCTCGAGCGCACCATCAGAACTCTTCAGATGCAAATCAGCAAGACGTCCGCATCCATTATGGACAAGCTTAAGCTGGTCGAGGAAAACTCCAACCTGATCGTGGAGACAAATGCTCTGCGCAAAGATTTGAAATTGGAGCTGAGGAAGAACCAGAAAATGGAAGCCATTTTGGGGTTGCACAAGAAGTGTATTAGTGTCAGAGAGACGGAGAGAACTCTGAATGATGCGGTGGCTACGAGACAGGAAATACACAACGAGTACCAAAAGACCATTGCGGTAAATAATTGTTATGATATGAAAAGAAAAAAAAGACAATATTCGTGATATTTTTTTCAGGATAACGAGAGGTGCATAAATGCATTGGAAGAGGAAAACAAGAGGTTACTTCGCGACATTTCCCACGAGCAGCAAGAACAACAGCAAGAAGTTCCACAAGAAGTTACAATTTCCAAAGATGGTAGATCATCAAGCAGTGAATCACCTACTTAAATTATTTCGTCTTTATTGATTGTCAAAAGTGAAATAATAATTCGTAAAATAAAGGAAGTAAGATTGTTATTTGAAAGTGCCTCTCTGTATTTCTAAACCAAACCCTTTAAAGTCTTTAATGGAGAAGAAGATTACTGTGGATTATAAAGATTTTTAATAAGACTTCTTCGTTTATGCGAAGTCCTCTTCAAGGAAGGTTATTCGTGGTCTCTTCCAAATGGAATTTTTATTTGAAACTCCAATTTTAATTTTCATGGAAAGTGCTGGATTAAAATTTAAAATTGGAGTTTCGGAAAGAATCTTTTTGGAGAGACGTTCCTGAGGAGACCAGATTTGGTGTGGTTTGAGAAGGAATTGTCTAAAACAAAGATTTCTTGTTGAAAATGATTATAACTTAACAGAATTTCAAGGATTTGCAGGAAATAGCTGGAGGGTGGTGTTTTATGGTTTGTGTTTTGAATTCTTTAAGAACCTATTAAACAAAGCAACACAATACATAAGTATACAATTCAAGTACTTGGTATTGTAATACATCTAGACAAAGGGCATTGAATGTTAAGCTGTTGTTATAGTCTTCTTATACACATTCTTTGCTTCGTTATTCGCTGTCACATTTTAACGCCACGAAAGAGTGGAAGTTTCTCAATAAAAATCGCTCCCTTTCGATAAGGAAGAGGCGATGAACTTCTGAAAAGGAAATCGCTAATTCTTCTGCCTTGCTCTTTCGGACTGTTTCTCTTTTTAATCCAGCCGAACGGTCGGAGAAATTCCGGGAAGTGCCCGGTTTGTTCTTTCACTGAGGGACAAGCTGGCGAAACCTCAAGCCTTGAAAGCGTACAGGTCCGTTCAAAACTAACGCACTTCCTTCGTCGTCAAAATATAATTAATTATCCCTGGCACCCTTGGGTTGCGCAGAATATCCCGATCGGGGGTAAATTCTTTGCGACCCTAGGACTTAATCATTGCGGAAAAGAAGGGGGAGGGACCACTCAATACCGCACGACCCTCGGAAAAATATCTGGAATCGACACGGCAAAGATTTGTTCCTCCGCCGTTCCATTGTATCGAGCTACCCCCGCAGTTTGGGGTGCACGGATATCTTAACATGTGTTGGCTGTGGTCATCAGTTATTTATACTGGGGAGGGTTGATGCTCTTATTGGATTTGTCTATCATTTCCAGAATGCGTCACGTAAATTAAAATTAATAAGATTTCTAAATCTTTGTTTTCCACGAATTTCTCTCCGGAAATTGAAGACCTGATGATCTTTATGAATTCCCTGGTTAAGAAGCTTATTTCTGGTCTCCCTAAAGTTCAAAAACTGGAATATGAATGCACTCTCCTAAAAAGGAGCATCTTGGAAAGTATCCACGAAATTTAAAATTGGAGTTTCGAAAGAAATTTTTGTTGGAACACCATCCAGAGGAGACCTTCAATAACCTTCCTGTAGAGGGAGGTTTCGTAAATGCCGAATAAGCACCGTTTGAAAGCTTTTGTTCGCCATCGTACGCCCCGCGCACGTAGGTGGACCTAAGAACTGCGGGTCAAATTCTTTCAACCCGTGCTCCTCTTGTGTGCATACGCGATTCGTTTGTTTTCTTTTCAGCCTGCACACACGATGCCGAAGCACTTCTTTCCACCAAACATGCGTGGCAGACGCTAGCGACTCGGCGTTGTGCGTGAATTGCGCTCTTCTGTCCGCGGTCGCGAGGTATTCAGTCCTGAACCTTCTGGTCGTACGGTTGGAGCTTGCGTTCGCTCCGTTCTTCATGCTCACGTGAAGTATTCGAGTACGAAGTTCGATTTGGATTCGAAACGGGCTGTTTGAAAATTTTTCTTTGACTTCTTGGACGAACGAAAGAAAGAACTTCGCGAATCAGAACTGTGTGATTATATGTGGTGCACTATAGAATTTCAACTGTAAATATGAACGTGTAAGTACAAGAATTCTTTCTTCTATTAATCGATAAATCTATATAATTTAAATGACATTTATCACGTTATTGTGTTATTATAACACACGACATTTCCTCCGGGGATCTTTGCATAATATATACAATAAACTGATTGATGCACCATCCAATTACACGCAGGGATGTGGCATTAGACTCTAGATCAATCCTTAATTAATTTTTTTACCACTGTGGACTAATTGGCACTCATGTACGAATCCATTAATAAAATACCTCAATCGGAGATGGTTTTATGGAAATATCCAAACGATTTGTATCTATGCAAATGATAGGAGAAAATCGTGTCCATTAGGATTCGTTGCGTGATCGGACAATTTTTAATTTTTCGTGGATTGTATGGAATTTTAATATCGTAAGTGCAAAGCTGCATTTTTTTTTGTTGAAAACATCAGTTCGTCTTGTGGTCACAATTTCCGCAGTAAGCTTTTTCCAAGCGCGATGGTCACCTCGAGACATAAGCCATGGTTCGAAAAACTGGTACTGTTAATCCACGTGAATGGCAAATTAAGATTTGTTAGTCACGGTTTCGAAGTTATGTGTTTGGAAAAGGATTTAATTGCCGTACCAGGAATGAGACAACAGCGGGAATAACGTGGTAATTTGCTTTGCCAGTGTGATAGTTGGTAGTAAATGAAAGCCATAAAATTAGGTATTTATAGTGACACTTCCTAGTAAACGTAGTGCCATCCGAAACTGGTTGTCATAATGTTGCGTTTTAACGTGCAAGACTCACTTTGCATACACTTTACGACGACTCTACAATGTCCTGTCTAAAATGTCCTGTCGGATTGTAGTCCAGCCTTGGAAGTCAAAGTTAAAAAGGATCAATTTTTTTTTGGTGAAACGCCATCCTGAGGGGACCAGAAGTAATGTTCCTTGAGAAGGAACTGCTAAAAACAAATATTTCTTGTTGAAAACCCTTACAATCTATTAAACATCTAGGATTTCTACCCTGAAGCTAGAGTCTTGGTGATTTTTGTGAAATCCCCAAGTTAGAGTTATTTGTCGTCTTCTTACCACCAGAAATCTAAAATATACAATCAATGCCCGAAAAAGTTATATTTAAAATGAACCAAAACACCCTCCTAGTTTCTTCACTGGATAAATGGAAAAAACTAATTCTTCGGACTTCATATTGTTCGTTCTAACATAGGAACTGTTATTGCTGTAGAAGCTTCTAAACTCTAAATTCGCTTAATTCCAATTTTCTCCAGGTTTCCATCGTCTTCTGTTCTTTCGATTATTGGATACTAATTACTTATCATTCTTAGAACCTTAGTTTAGGCTTCTAAGTACATATATGCTTCACAAGGGAATACATAAAAACTGCCCAAACATCTCTTCTGTCTTCTTAGGATGGCATTCTAGCAAAGATTATTTTCGAATCTTCAGCTGTAAATTTCAAATTATAAGAAGGCGACGTGGACTTCCTCAATTAGGAATTTTCTCATCTAGAGAACACAAAAACCACCAGCATTCCAATTGCTGAGTGGATATTCTTGAAATGTAGTGAATTATACAGATTTTCAACAAGAAATCTTTTTCCTTGTTGAAAACCTAAAAAAAGTTTTCAAGAATTTCTTCTCAAAGAGTATTGTTTCTGATCCTCTCAAGATTGTATTCCAACAAGAATTGTTTTCGAAACTCCAATTATAAATTTCATGATAAGCACGGAAATGTTACTTTTTCGGGCATTGATTGTATATTTTAGATTTCGGACTGTAAGAAGACCAGAAATAAGTTTCTAACCTGAGAATATCACAAAAATCACCACGACTCTAGCTTCAGGGTAGAAATCCAAAATATTTATAAGATTATAAGGTTTTTCAATAAGAAATATTCATTTTCAAAAGTCGTTTTTCAAGGAACATTATTTCTGGTACCCTCAGGATGGATCAGCCCTCGGAGGTTCAAGCCGAAATCCTTGGAGGTTCATTTGAAATCCTTGGAAAGGGCTCGAAATGATAGTTTTCGTGAATTCCTTCTTAGGGAGTGTTACTCCTGGTATCTTCAAGATGGTGTTCCGAAAAAGATTTTTTTCGAAACTCCAGTTTTAAATTCCTTGGAAAGCATCAAAACAATGCTATGCGTGCTCAAGATCCCAAAGGAAAGATATTGAGCACCCTTTCTTGATTCGGTTTCTAAGAAGACAAAAACTAGTTTGATAACTGGAAAAAACTAATTCTTCGGACATTATATTGTTCGTTCTAACATAGGAAATGTTGTTGCTGTAGAAGTTTCTAATCTCTAAATTTGCTTAATTCCAATTTTCTCCAGGTTTCCATCGTCTTCTGTTCTTTCGATTATTGGATACTAATTACTTATCATTCTTAGAACGTTAGTTTAGGCTTCTAAGTATATGCTTCAGAAGGGAACACATAAAAACTGCCCAGACATCTCTTCTGTCTTCTTAGGATGGCATTCTAGCAAAGATTATTTTCGAATCTTCAGCTTTAAATTGCAAATTGTAAGAAGACGTCGTGGAATTCCTCAATTAGGAATTTTCTCATCTAGAGAACACAAAAACCACCAGCATTCCAATTGCTGAGTGGATATTCTTGAAATGTAGTGAATTATACAGATTTTCAACAAGAAATCTTTTTTCTTGTTGAAAATCTAAAGAAAGTTTTCAAGAATTTCTTCTCAAAGAGTATTGTTTCTAATCCCCTCAAGAATTATATTCCAACAAGAATTGTTTTCGAAACTCCAATTATAAATTTCATGATAAGCACGGAAATGTAACTTTTTCGGGCATTGATTGTATATTTTAGATTTCGGACTGTAAGAAGACCAGAAATAAGTTTCTAACCTGAGAATATCACAAAAA
>JAWQRJ010000644.1:0-19371 GCA_033557515.1 Diorygopyx duplodentatus | reverse complement strand
GCCCCAGAGGGAGAGTAACCTCCCTAACAAATCTGGCGCCCGAGATCCGTGAAAGGAAAAGAAGACCGTTTAATTTGTATTGTACATTTTTGGGATATCTTTTATTTTGTAAATTTATTTTTAATAAACTAATTTTGAAACCGATCTGAAGTTTGCGTCACAAACTCATGCCTTGTTTTTGTAACCTTATATTTTTAAATGCTTTTAAGCATTAGCTTTTCTGTTCAGGAATGATTTCTCAATGCATTTACATATATGGTGTATATAGTTATAATATGGAATACTTACAAGCACAATAAAAAATTATTTTGTATCACCGCTGCAGATATACATAAAGTGAGTCCCACAGACTCCTTATACCCTACTACCTCTTACTGCATAATAACGCATCATAAAGTACACTTAGAGTCGTCTGTAAAGATATTTACTTTTCTAAACAAATAGTGACGATTAAGGAAAATACACTGACTTTCTTGAAATCCCTTGAATATGTTGTAAGTGTGGATTTTATGGATTCAGTTATTGAGTTTATTGTAACTCTAGCAGTGATAGTGTGTTATTGTCAGTAACAAGACCATTTTTATTTGTGCTGTAAAGTTTAATTTTATTGACATCGAGGATAAGTTAATTTATCGATCCTATTATAACGAGAATTTGGAAATACGTTCTTCAAACTACGAATTCTAACTAGATACTCCTTATTCACTACACAGTTTATTATGCATATTCTGGCAACATATGTATAAATAAATAAATATTCCTTACAGTTGCTACAGCTTCCATTCTGGTTTTAAAAAAATATTTTGCAATAGGCTGCAGAATCCGATTTGGGTGAGAACATTTCTAGTTCTAACAGCGATACAAACGATGATCCGGAATTGTGACAGTAGTGACAATTATTAATGTGAAAGCGACGGTGGAATGCATATGCTAAATGAATTTTCGGTGGAAGTTCAGGATTCTGCAGTTATTATGGGATTGAATAGATACCAGTGGAATTGTGCCCCTGCTAAGACAAAAACTCCACGTCACAACACAGTTCGTTTTATTGCGGGCCCAAAACAACGAATCCGCGCATTAATTTATTGTTGATGCGTGAAATGCTTTTATAACTAGGGATATTGTACAAGATGTTGTTACTAACAAGAAAGCAACGCACTAGTATTCTAAAAAAAAAGTATGGAAAAATGTGGAAACAGATGAAATTAATGCACTTTTTGAGCTGCTATTGTTGGCTGACGTTGACAAACAATGGGATTCCCCAGCGAGAGAACTTTTTTTGACGAAATGTCCAAATTCTTATAAGGCGACTATGACTGTGAAAGGGTTTGAAGATATCTGTGGTTTTATAAGATTTGATGACAATATAACTAGGGATACACGCTTGATAAACGATAAGCTTTCACCTATACGGTATATTTGGAATTATTTCTGAAGCAATGTAAGAAGACAGCCATTACTTCAAAACTGAATATAACCATAGATAAACAACTGCTTGGGTTTCGTAGGTGTTGTGGATTCATTCCATAGATGTCGGGTAGGCTGGCTAAATAAGGCTTAAATCTTTTTTCGTAATGTGAAAGCTTTATATTGAGAGGACATAGGATTCCATTGATATGATCTGTCGCGCCTCCGAACTTTGGTGAACCGTAATTCAATGACAAAACTGACGAGAAGATCACTGTCATCCAGGGTAAGGGAATTTAGGCGTTGGACAAAATGTTGGTAGTTAAGGACACAGGAGTCGGTTTTGCCGGGGCATGGTTTTAGGATTTGGAAAAGGTATTTGGAAAGTTTATAGGTAGGACAATCTACAGTACTAATAATAGGTCTGAGTTGGATATTAGGTTTGTGGATTTTAAGAAAACCATCCAGTTTAGGGGATTTGGAGTTGTAAAGAATTAATGTTTTTTGCACATCTAACGGAAGGGAGGATGATTTGATTACGCTTGTGATGGAACGTTCAATACGGCATGTGAGATCACGTGGGAGATGTTTTTAGGATTCGGACTGGAGTAAGGAATTGATTTTCTGTTCGTACTCTTGGCTGTCATATCGGGATTGGACTTGAGGGTTTTTAAAGCGACCCATTAGAGCGGACTTAGGAACATTGGAATTGGGAAGTTCAAATATATTAGCAGGGAGTCTGACTAGACCGTCCCAACACTGCTCAATAATCCTCTCGGTGGGAATGTGTTTGGGAGCCAACGCGAAGTTAAGTTCCTTGGATAGGTTGAATTGTTCGTCAGGAGATAATTGGTAAGAAGATTGATTTAGGACGGTATTTAGTAAGGGAACAAGAGTATCTGTTAATTTACCCACCCGCGTTAGTGATTATAGATGAATTACGATGGATATCTTAGGTTAGGCAAAATCCACAAATATGGATTATTAATATTTAAAATATCTTTATTAGACTATTCTAATCAATTTTAGAACACTTTCCGGCGTATGTATGAAAAACGCTTTCAGAAAATGTTGGAAAAATATTTCTCCTAATTTAATATCCTCGCAACGATTTAAAAATAGTGTGTAGAACATGTGTTAAAAGCCAAACCAAACAAAAATATTAATTAATATAATTAAATATTAATATATAATTTATTATACTAACCATATTGTTGTTGTTAATAGTTGAAGTACAATGCTGATTCTATGCATATCTACAATATGCTAATTGGAAGACGTAGATACAGCCGGCATGAATAACATCCAGTTTTATTGTAGTTGATTGAGTCTAGTACGACAAACTTTATTTGGTACATTTTACGAGTGGAAATAAAGTTAAGTTGAGAACATCGTCAGAGAAGCCTTGGGTATTACGTGCTAATTCTTGCCCGAAAACTTAAAGCGCACTAAAACTTGAAAAACAAACAGCAAGTCGACCCTGCAGTAGATATTTCCTAATAAGATACGGCTTACGGTTTTAAGCTTCCTAGACTAAAAGTAATTTAAATGTTCATTTCGTTTTATTGCTACAGTATAAAACTAATTACAATAAAACAGTCGAGATGATTTTTCGTAAAGCAAGTAATTTCAGAATATGATCTCTTAGCGTAGCCAATAGAAACTTTTAAATTAAGGATCCAGGGGGCAAAAACCGTTCAACGGCCATTCTAACGCCACAAGCCCAGAACCGAAACTATGCAAATACCGTAATATCCACGTTGAGTGGCGAAGCTACCGCCGTTTCATCGAGGAAACTTCCAGGTTATAGTTACATCCACCCTTTTGGTGCCGCCCGGAACGGGGGCTAAAAACGTAAATTACTTTCTGGGAAGTTCTTACCAGCTCGAGGGCCGAAAAGAGTTTAGTAACAATATTACAAAACATACGACGATCATATTTTACTTTAAGTGCGAGAGCTTACGAGCGCTGAAAGGTAAAATGCGACCGGGGTAAAATATTGCAAAATTTAATTAATTAAAAGCTAGGGCCCACGGATCCTTGCTCGGGAGGTTTCTTGGGGTGTTTTTGCTTAAGTATCTCATTTGCCCGGTATTGTTTTACTACGGCAACGTCATTACAACCTAATAGATGTCTGCTAGCGCGTATGGTCTTTTTGCTATCTTGGCGGAATTGGGTACTTACGAATGGAGATACAACACTGAATACTGAACTAACTGTTTTCTTGCATGTACCTGTGGCTTATTCAGAAAATAAATAAAAAAGAATGTACCTAACATACATAACTATCGCTCAGCATTATCAGGTACCTTATAGCTCTGCTCGGAAACTGAGCTGCGCTCGGTTCGGAAAACAAATTTTTTAGTCCCTTTTTGTATTTCAATACTGGCAGCGCCATCGTGCGGTTAACTACTCAGATCTAACCAAAACTAACTATCGTTCCAGTAAATTAGCAGCATTTAATAATTTTTCTTTTAGGTTAAGTATACAGCGAAAATTATGGTGATGTGATTATAATTTGAAAATTATGAGTTATGACATCTATAATCGATTTTTCGTCTCGGCGAACTCTATAAATCCTCCAACTTTCAACAAACTCGTTGGCGCCCTGGTTGCGCCATCGTGCGCTGAACGGTCATACTAACTGAACGTATCGTTATATAACTCATTTTACTCATTTATAGACTTTTATTTTAGATTAAATATACAACAAAAATTATAATGAATTTTCAAATAGATTTAGCCGTTTCGGAGACATCGCGAACAAATAAATAAACAAGGCTAGCTCGTTTGATAGTATTTGCTAAAATAATTCATGTGATAAAGGTAATTTAACCAGTAGCGTACGGGTCATGCATATTTTTTATATTTAATATCTTTCTAATGCAGTACCAAAGGGGGTATAACCAAAGGTCAATTTGCATTGTTAGGATGCGATTTGCCAATAGAATATATTCTCGTTGTACTGAACAATAGAAATATAAGTAAAACATATTATTTTAAATGTGCATTCTCCGTAAATATCGTTACTTCACACAAGACTGATCCAAATTTAACACATCTTTGTAAATATTTTAAATTACATTGATGAATTTATGTTATGGTCGGTAAGTCACGAAAAAACACCTTTTGGTTTGCTGAAAAACAATAACTTCCATGCTGGTACACATGATATGCCATATGTGTACAATGTTAATGATTTGAAACTAGAACCGTCAAGTAAGATGGCACTCCAAGTTTCAAAATATTATTTCATAGCCTGAGACTCAAATGGCCGGTCGCACAAAGCGTAGCTATCAAGTTGGCACATCGTTAAATGAACCGTTTACCAATCAGATTGAAGACCTCAAATTTGAATTCTCTCATCTAATCAAGTTTCTTAATGATCTGTCAACTTGACAGCAAAGTTATGTACAACCGGGTATAAATTTAAAAAGTTAGAGACATATTTTAAATCTAAATTTTATCATCAGTCTTCTCAGTGTGTCAACCAACGATATCCCCTTCTGTGACCGAAATACAAGAAACGATCGAAATACAAAATATTCAATAAACTGCAAAATTATTTTTAACTACACAGTTGAAAATACAAATGTATTTTTGTGTATTTTTTTATATCTATATAGGGGTAGATTGTGTTATTAAATACAGTTTATGTATTTAATGCAATCGATAGACCAGTGAAAAATAATTATAGTAAAACAACTTTGTTTTCAAATTACAGGTTTTCAATCTGTAAAATTAATACTGATTTTTTTATGATAACTCAATAGCTAGTAGACGTATGTTAGCGAAAATTTGAAAATCATCGAAAATCATCCGTTTTGGTGGGTGGAAATCTGTATTACGTTTTACGCATTCGCATAAAAAACAAAAATGGGATAAAACAAAAACCATTAAGGCTCTTTCACAAATATAATAAAAGATGCCAATTCAACTTGTTGAAGCCGTAGAAATTAAAAAGATGTAAAAAAGATAACAACTTCTTTTGTCTAAATAAACTCAAAATAAATTCACTTTTATTCAGATTATTTACCGTATTGTATGTACCGTATGTACCATATTATTTAGATATAATTACCGTACTGTTAAAGTTAATGTTTCTTATACACTTAAAAGGTACAAATTTCTAATTTAGCAACCGTGGTAACAATATAACTTCAACATTTAAGTAAATCTTATTTAAAATATCCTTTTAGACCGCAATACCTATGAAAATTATTTATTGTTATAACCAAAATCACGTTAACATATTTTAATCAGTATTATGTTAGCTTATACTGAATATTCACAACGTTGTAACTGTTACGTTGTAACTAACACCGTTCTATTGTACAAACAGCATTGTTTCACTATGGTATGTTTACAATTTAACTATTGCTATGTGACAACTAGATTGACTTTAAGTTCTGTATAAAAGTTGTTGTATATCATCGCTCACCTCCGAGAACTCAATGTGTAATGCGCATAAACATTTAATTCACGTCTGTGCATCACTCAATGTTAGGAGTAAATTGTAATAAATCTTTTAAAACTTAACAAGATAAAATGCTAAAATTTGTAAAATTTATGATAACATGTACATACATAGGTAGGATGTGGTGTGTGCAATTTTTCCCGCCGCACCTAGGTCCCGTTGGGCCCCTTTGCACTGACCCCTTAAGTTACAAGTCCCATCAATGGCCTCTAAGCGTGTACCTCGAGCCGTGACCTCACACGTGAGTTTGCCATCACGCTCTGAGGCCACCGTAATATGACCAACGACTTATACCGCGCTTTCCGAGGCACGTGGGGGTAGGAGATAACCATTGTAAAGGTCGACCATACTGAGAATCGAACCCAGGACCTCCGGCTTGTGAGTTCAACTTTATGATAACATATTTTAACAAGTACTAGATTAGGATAATACATGAAGTTTCACAATTTTGTAATTTTTCTAATAGAACCAATCGTCTGTAATATCTAGTGTTTCGTAATTAATTTATACTTGTTTAATCCCTACTTAATACCATTTGTCCACCGTGCGAACGTACACACAAATCTTTAACTGTTCGGATGTCTGTTGCTTAGTAGAAACTACGTAAAAACGATTAAACGGTTGTTGTATAAACGTTGTATTTATAAAATGTCAGTTAGTTCTGGCAGTGGAAGTGTGGCATTATTTAAACCCTGTGTTAGTGATAATTGTAAATGTACTAAGTGATACAAATTAAAGGAATAAGGGGTATTCAGTGAATTTTATTGCAAATTTCAATCTATATATTTTTCAAATTGTTATTTGGATTTTTCTTTGTACAACCATATTTTGTTTCTTTTCTGTCCAGGAATGCTTCGTGTATGCATTTCTATACAGGCTGTCACAAGGAAAACAGTTCACCTCACATATCTTTGCACGCAATTGCTTTTCGCAGAAATGGCGAAACACGTCAACTTTCATTTGAAGGGAAACATTCTTTGGCATAAAATTCGTTTTCCCCTTTCACTCCCCCACCATATGGAGGCATCCCATAAACAAAAAAAAATAAATCGAAAGGTAGGTCATGCGACACTTTCAATGAAAGGTGTTTTCGTTAAAAATAATGTGATAGATGTTTTGAATTATTTTATTAAGATAGATGTGTTGAAAATGGTCTCCGTTGACCTCCATACTAATGTACAACTGATCTTCTACGAAACATCTACGAACATTATTGATTGAACATTTCAGGAATTACCAAACGACATTCCTCAATAATTCTGATATGTAAACCTTCTAGAGCTTCAATGGCGGAAGATCAGGTGACCTGGGAGGCCATTTCACGGGACCTCATCTGCCGCTCCATCTTCCAGAAAATTCCTCATCTAAAAATTGACCAACTGGAGAAGCGTAGTGTGGAGGTGCTCGCTCCATTTTGCTCAAATACCAGTTCAATTTCTAAAAGATTATTATCTTGCTCCAGCAATGCAGTTATCATGGGGTTGACTTTTTTAGGGTTAAATTTTTATGAAATGGCCATCGGCAGAGGTTTCCATAATAAATTACGTAGGGGGTGTCTTCTAACACTTCCAAACATAATAATATTTATTGATCAATTAAATATACAGTAGCTGGAAGACCGAGCGCGCTCGGGGGATAAAAACACAAAAAAAAACACCCACCCCTAATGGAGCTTGCCCGTCTCTTAGTTTTGGTAGCGCCATCGTGTGTTGAATTGTAAAACTAACAGACTGAGCTAATTCCGTACTACCAGCACACGAACGCTCAGATTTTTTGAAGTTCGGCGCCTATCAATCAATTTCCCGCGGGGAAAACACAAAAACGCTGTTTTGTTTTCGTGTGCGGTTAGCTTGGGGCACGCTTTTTTAGGACTGTTTCGCTACCCGCCGATAGATCCCGCCAGCAGTTCTATATCTATGTTTTCCACGTGTTTTCCTCACAATTTTATTTATTTACGATATAAAATGATGTTAGTGAAAGTCGACACATATCTCAATCGATTCCTGGCACCAAATTATTGACATCCCGCAAATATGGTAGTTCATTTTCATCAATCAAAATGCGCATTTGATTTTTTACAGTTTCGCATTCCCACTTCCAAAAACCATAACCGAGGACTTCAAAGAATTGATCTTAAGGCAATGCCTTTCCACACATTCAACCAATCGCTCAAGATCCGCGTTGATCGTTTCCTCGTCGTTTCGTATCTCAATGATATCAACAGAGAAGTAAATATGAGTATCGTCCGCATACATATGTGCTGTACAATATTGTAAAACATTACGTAACTGACTGGCATATATATTAAATAGTAGACGACCTAAGTTGGTGACTTTAAAAATCGGTTTCACCAAAGCCACCTTCCACTGACATGGAAGCACGGAGAACTCTAAGCAACAATTAATAATATTACATAAATCAGGTAGTATCGTAGGACATCATAAAGTGATCATTTAAAGACTAATACCTAATATATGTTTGGTAAGTAATGGTAACACAATGTTTGGTAATTTTCAAATCGTAGCTGCGTTTAAGTACCTATAAAAACTTTAAATTTTTTTTTTTAATTCCTATAATTATTTCTTTAATTACCCCAAGACAGCTAAATGTCCCGAAAAAATGATTTTAAAGTGCAATACCTATTTTCAGCTCCTGTAAAGTCGCGCACAAACCTTATGGCAAATTGGTCAAATTGGTGGCTAAAGATATTTCGTCATTATGTAGGCAATCACCTGTTAATTTCTCCATCTCCTACCTATTCCCTATTATCTCTCCCCCCTTTCTTCGTTACTTTATTACTACTTTGCGTTATTAGGTGACATTATATAAATCAGTGAACACGCACGGTCGCGCCTTCGGTAGTGCCCAAGTGGGAATACGTACTGGCGCATGCGTGTAACTGTCTGATACAATGAAATAATCTCAATAACTTGCACACTTTTTAGAATTTTTTAGAAGTAAACAGGTTTAAGTTGCAGCCAAATATGAGCTATTGATATGTCAGAGCTTATCTAATATTTCCGCAATCTGCAATACTTATTTGACAATGCAATACTTTATTTGAAAAGATTATTACGTAAGATTTAGACTTTATTTGAAATCTGCAATACTTTATTTGATATTAGGAGGATGGCACTTATTGATTATCGCATCAGTTATACGATCAAAATCGCCCAAATTAGTCAGATGCACAATCGACATTGTCTGCTGAAAAATATTGATTTAATAATGTGAACATTTCTGGTTTCCACGCTCATTCTAGTTTTAGTGAATATTCTTGCATTATTCGCTTCATTTATACGTAATTGGCTCTTGAGTCCTGTTTCATCAGGTGCTGGCATTCTCCGTCGAATACCAAAGCGAGTAAGTAGTTACCCTACGCAACTACTTAACGCAACCCGATAACGTCTATTAGAGGTTATCGGGTTTCGTATCAGTAGATCACCTTGAAACCAATCTCCCATTCTCTCAACATCCCCACGGAATACATTGTGGAGAATATCAGCTTCATTGTTGCGACTACCCGAAAAAATGGATTGAATGTAAAGTGTCTAGCCATCGGGTGTAACTATTAACGTAGGCTTTAGTAACTATTAACGTCCTTTATGCATAGAAAGTGACTGCGGAAGCGTACGAAAATTACTACTTCTAGGGATAACAATACGCAACATCAATGTACGTAATTATACGTACTATATTTCTGGTTATATTTGGGGTTTGGGGGCACCGTTAGTGTAAGCAGTGCTATTCGTTCTGTTATTTTGAAAAATCTCACCTCATTTCTTCCTCTGGTTTCGTAAAAGTAATAAAATAGGTGACCATTCCGATGCAAGAATAAATTTTCGCCCATTCTACGGATTTCACTAAGCCCAATTATATGTCATTTTTTAATTATCATTGTATTTCCAAATACATGTATCTTTCTTTCATACATCTTTCTTCTGAACAAAGAGATTGCATATTGTGTGTATTCAAATGTCGGACTTTCTTCTGTTTGCTTATTTTCTATTGAGATTCGTTTCTTTGTTTGGTTGAAGTTTTGTTTCAAAGCCGTGATTCGTATCTAGGCAGATCTATCTAGCCATCCACCTAGCTTTTAAGTTCCACAGTTGCCAACCGGATTGGAAAATTACGTTCCTTATTATATGTTTCTTTTATTGAAATGTATAAGTTAATTACTATTCAAACAAAAGTAGTAAAAAATTTTAGTTTTAGTGAAAATCTTTTCCAGGCAGCTGGCGATCTTTAATAAAAACACTTTAATAAATCACTTTAAAAGGTAAAATGGAACATTAAGTAATTCTTAAACTTATTACGCACGCGCCTGCACGTATGCACGCTTGCGCACAAGTGCGCGCTCATATCCATTTAAATAATGTCACCTAATAAGAACGTAAAGTAATAGGAATTTGCGTAAAGTAATAATAACCACACTCTCACTCCACTTAAGATAAGTTTCACACTTGTTCTAACTTCTTTTCAATTAAATTTAATGGCGTTGTTCTTTTTCTGACTAGTCCTAAATAAATTTCAATCTAACGATGTGTTCTCAAAGTATTGCTGCTAATTTATAAGACTCAAAACAATCACAAAAAATAACTGTTAAATAATCGGGAAAGAAACAGACATGTCAAGATTGTCGTCGTAGTCCAGCGAGTGAGTAACATCAAAAATTAAAATTACTACTACGAATAGTTTGTTGAAGCTTATTTTTATCTGCGCATTTCTATACTGTATCTCAGAAGTTACTTCGGTACTTCAGAATTTAGATCTAATCACTTGAATTGGAGATAAGGTCAACTGTAGTACAGAACTGAATTTCAGAAATCGTGACTTCTTGTTCAGAAGGCATGAGTTGTATATAAAAATCATCAATTGTAATTAAGAACAACAATTGTACGGCTTTTAGGAAACTGGAACTATTGGATAGCTAATACAGGAAAAGTTTGGTCAAATACAAATGCCTGGTCGAATATAATAAAAATATAACACGAGTTCTTATGGCTAAAAATTTTCGTAACAACTTGAGGATTGATCTCTTAGTGACATGTGGAAAATCTGTGTTAACAAAATTAGTTAATTTGAAATGGTGCATTATCCAAAACGTCAGAATTATTTATTTTCAAAATGGGGGCGAAAATTACTGACGACAGAAAACTTTATTGCCAAGTACACATTGGCAATGCAGTGATACACGAATATCTACGGTTTATAAGCAGCAAATTATGATTCTTCCACCTACATTACATTTGACCAGTTCCCTAATTTAACTGATAACTAAATCTCTTACGTCTACTTGGAAACATCATGCACTACTGTAATTTGAGATGTATTTTCTACGTTCAGTTTTTAACATCGAGTAGAGTTCTCTATCTTTTTTTATTATAAAAATAATTTCAGGCGAAGTGCAGTTAACTCCGTTAAACCATCTACTTAAAGTCACATCCAAGAGTAATTTTAAACTAGGATGACGGTACTTATGAACAAAACTTTTTCGGATTAATAACAACTTTGGTGGGCATTTTCGTGCCGACATCAAACAGTATCCAGTGCTCGGTAGAAAGCCACGTTCTAATTTGAAAGCTGCCTGCCTCTCACAAACTGCTAATTTGACGTAAAATATTCCCAACTCGTGTTTTAATCAAACTTCAATATCGCCGTTTAATAAATGCACACGAGCAGCCGCAGCCGGCGCGGTTTTAGGATCCGCTCCGCGCAGCCGCACAAACCGAAGGCCACAATTTACACAGGGTGGTTTCAGGCGGAAAGGAGAACCCCCGGCTCCAAAAATACCGTGCAGGATGTTCATCGCAGGTGAATTACAGCTCCGCCACGCGAAACGTGTAATATGTTAATCGGGTTATATTAAAATATCCAGGCGTTCCCTTGGAAGATTAAAATTTACCCCTCGGGGTATGACAAGGTAGACGATGTATAATTTTTCGCTTTATCTAATGTACGAACGGGACCTCAGGGGAAGGAAAATTTGATTTGAACATATAGCTTTCCGATACCCATAGATAGCATTAATAAATTATTGATTACTTTTTGTTGGCAGAATACATTTTACTAAATAAATTCTACAAGTATGCATGGTGGTAAGAACGATGACTAGATCACTGACTTGAGTAATGTCATGGAGTACATCAATTTCGCTTGAGTATTTCTGAGGAAACTTGTCAGAGCCTAAAATCCGGTTCAAACACTCGGTGGATTCGTTGTTTTCAGTTATAATAATGTCTATCTTAGCCTGATCTTACACTAATGTCCGGTTTCATAAAACGTAGCTGTCAAATTGAAGGATCATTAAAAAGTCGTTAACAAATTTAGATTAGTTAATTCATATAGTATTTTAATTTTCCTATTTAGTTTGCGTTGCTTTTCTTCCGTACAAATTTGGATTTCTGCAGAGTATATGTTTTGATCACATATTGCAGAGGATGATGTTAACAACGAAGGATGATATGATCGGCCGGATACGGTATGCCTTCGATTTAATCGATAGTATTATGTTACACAATATATGTACTTAGTTTTGGTAATTGATGTTTTTATTTTTTTCTATATGTCGTTGTTCATTCATTACTTGTGTAAATTTAATCAGCTGTGTATTTAACTACCTTACTTCGGTCCAGGTTTGGACAATGTTGAAAAATTGTAAAGCAATTTCCAGCCTTCGATTAAGTATTAAACAAAGGTACAACACATCAGTTAATAAAAATCCCAATCATTATGATTGTTATTATCGTCATACAGAAGAGATATATATATACGCTAATTGTTTCGAAGTAGTGATTATACTAATCGTTCAATGTATGAAACACGTATATTTGACTTATTTTCGCAGGAATTAGAGTTTAAAACGACAGCGTAGGTAGAAAACATGTCCAACATTTGAAATTAAGAACCCTCTAAGCCGCAATAGGTGTCTATAAGATATTTCATGTAATATAATGATGTAAAATGATTACACAAAGCAGTACTCCTACACCCACTGTTTCATGTTGTAGCGATTTTATACTCTATAAAAATGATTTAAAGGGAAACAAAGCCAGAGGAAGAGGTTATATTTTGTCGTAATCCGTTGGGGACATCGAATATGAATTATGGATGTCGGTTTGTTTTCTAATTCAAAACTCGTTATTTTATGTAAATACGAAGGGTGATTACTTCGATTACGGGAATGACAAAATTGCTGCTGTATTATTAAAATTCAATATTTGGCCGCTATATACGAAATAGATATTTTAATGTTGTTTTACGAGGCCGCACACATTATTATTACCTACATGTCACGAAATTTGCCATTATCGAAAAACCTTCCACGATAATCAGAATTCTAAATATTCCTGCAGTGGGAGTTGCACCCTCTCCATTAGAGCTCTGTGTTAAAAGCATATTAGCCCGCATAAATATATCTTAATTTTAACTAACATTTTGTAGTAATGTTATTGTAGGATTGTTTCGAGTTTATTGGAGAACTTCTGAGAGCCTGATATATTTCCTAAAAAAATTGTGTTTAGTTCAATTTGAATTTGGAAAGGACTGAATTATATTTGAGCGTAGAGAACCATAAATATCCTAATAACCTCAATAGAGATGCAAGCTTTCCCCTCCACCACATCTGGAAATCTGTCATTAACCTGACCTGTTCCGGTCGAAATATTCGGCTCGAAACATAAAATCCAAAATTAAACCGATATTCTCCAACACAATCCAAAGTAAACGTAACAAAGGGGTTAACTACAACACATGTTCGAAATGCTGCCCGTGCTGCTGAATGCACACTTCAATTCTGCACC
Source organism: Diorygopyx duplodentatus (assembly GCA_033557515.1). Lineage (NCBI taxonomy): Eukaryota > Metazoa > Arthropoda > Insecta > Coleoptera > Scarabaeidae > Diorygopyx > Diorygopyx duplodentatus. Next base: position 5,685 of record JAWQRJ010000644.1, on the reverse strand, counting down.
GAAAGTATTCAGCAACGTTCTGAAGCATTACTTGTGGAAAAGTCGAAAGCTATATCAGGAGAACAAGGCGGTCATTTCTGAGGAAATACCTGATTGAGCCATTGTTTAACTGTCACAGCGTTGTGAGGGGACACCATCATGTTGTAGTCACATGTTATGTATTCTATTTAGATGAACATTTTAAAGGAGGTCTAGCAATGTATACACCATACCACTGCTAGGGAATACATTTTAATAACCTGGGGAAGTCACCAATTTCGAAAAATCTAGTTTTGAATCTGGGTCACGTTGGATCCAGAAATTTCTGAAAGCCTTGTTCTACTGGTACATTGAAGTATTCCACACGATATTTTCCAGAAGTCAATGAATATCTGTTTGCGGCAGTAAATTAATTACTTGGAATATTTTTGAGCTGTAGAGATCCTATTGCCTTCCATAAAAACTTGGTTGTAGGCATTTTGACATCATCGGATCAGTGGCGTCCGTTTATTTCAACAGTAACATGGTAGAAGTTGGAAATATGAAACAACTATTAAAAATCAATGTGATGTATGCAGTACGGAACAATTACAACAAAATCCCAAAACGCTACTCATACAAATTAAATGAAACAGATTACTCATGCGTGAAATTTATATATACGCAAAACAAAATATGAAGTGTGCTGATACTATTTTCACAAGTACTTAAAACATTCACCAAGAACACTCGCAAACCAGAAACTAAAATAAAAAAATGTTTCAATTCCATCAACTAGTTCGTTGGAAACGTTAAATTCTAATAAAAAAATAATTAATTACATATTTTTTATTTGTGTTTATAGTACGTGAGTGGGCGCACACGAACACAGGCCGGACTTCTATATAACATACCAATGACCCATTTTTGCATGCGTACGTGGCAATGCATTTTCCGAATTACTCTGTAAAAGTCCGATTTGAACTAGGAGTAGTCAGAGGGCGCAGTCGTGTGGCGGATGGCGATTTATACCAGCAGCCAGGCCGGCTGACAATATTCAAAATATTTGCCCTTTCCGCCAAAAACGCAAACAAAACAAAAACGGCGGAAAACAAATTCAACTCGCGACCACCGCAAATATGAAATTTATTATTTAGTTTAATGGGTTTTCGAAGTTATTAATTTAGCGTATAGCGATAGCGGGCGCGCGACAGGGGCGCCACCACCAGCAGCGGTGCTCTCCGGCCACATTCATCAATTAAATTGCAAACGCGATTTTTTTTGCACGCAGAAAACTTCATAATGTAATAATATTTGGCCGTAGGGTCGTTTTTCAGTGTCGGTTACCAGAGGTGGCCTCGGGCACTAATGCTAATGGCCAATCCGGGTTTATGGTGATTATTAAAACGACCGCAGCGACTAAACGGCGACACGTAATTAAAACAGTCGTGTGCAGGTGACGCAAATTATTATTATTGTTAATCACTGCGGCCGATAGAAAATATTATGCCTAATTGAAGTGAGTTGCCGTTCGGACCTTTGGTTTATTAAATTAATGACCTTAATTGATAGTCGTTTAGTACGCAATTGAAAATGTAATTAACTGATAAACATCGATGCAGAAACAACAAAATTACTGCTCTAAAATAATATATGCATTACCCATTATGTAAATTATTATTTATCTGTGTATTCTGCATCAACATATAATAAACAATTCAAATGCCTCAGTCATCATGTCATTTAACCTGTACAGGTTAGCAACTTAATATGATTCCCGCACTATAAGCTCGAAAAGTAGGTAATTGTTTCTGTGCAAGGTATCGTTAGTAACATATGGTTTCAATACCCTGGCCATTACCGCGGCATTACTCTTAATGGGGTTCATTTCACTATAATATGAACCAACTGTGTGCAGTACCTTTATTATCACTTTGTCACTAGATAATATCATTGTATCGACCCATTTAGTTATTATAGTATATTATACTTTAATTATCTAAACGCATTACACTATCAAGTATTGCTCTTTTTAGTACATCTAAAGCATGGATCAAATTCGTTACAAATTCAGTATACGTTTTTAAATTCTCGAACCCGTTGATATTGGTATTGCCTTCCAACGCGACCAACAGTCTAATGCTCATAACCTACTCATAACCCGTGACTGCAAAGCAAGCCTGCCTCTGCTGGCTGTTCAACTTAGCTATGGGCGTGTGTTGATGGCCTTTCTTTCGATATGCAGCCGCGGCGTACGCAATCATTGGTTTGTCGACAGTCACCTACAGCCAATAGATCTGTTGTGGCTTCATCCCCCAGGATTTGCCACAGATCTTTCGACATGACTGCACCGCCAGCCTGGATTTTTAGAGTACTTGCTCCAGGTGTAGGTTCCATGTGAGTGCCTTATCTAAGAACACTCTAAGATACTTCGCCTCCTTCACGAGGCGCTGATGGTTGTCCGAATCCAGTCAGCTCCCTTCTGTTCGTGAATGTTACTATCATGATTTTGTGGGGGTTCACGTTAAGTTGTGCCCGCTCACACCACTAACCATTTGAAAGATGGTTGAGACCATTTGTAGGTTGAGGCCATTTGAAAGATGGTTGAGGCCACACCCCCAAAATTTCCTGCTGCGAGTCTAACAAGATCCAAGATTATCCACAGGGGCGATCAAAGCGGGGAAGCGACAAACCAGAGTTCCTTCTTGTGGGCATATCCTGACCGCTTAAACCTCCAGTTTGAATCTATCCACATATGATCTGTTCTATTTCCTTATTGGTCGCCGTCGCCGTAGAAAGCACAGGAAATCGAGCTAGGCGTTATTGGACACTTCTTCTATGTCGAGATATATGCTGCCAGTGCCACTCCCGTCCTGCTAATGGTGGCATCAACGTTTTCGACAAGTTTAGTCAGCGCCAAATCAGTCAACTTACGAGCCTAATAGGCTACTGATTATGGCTAAGCCATCATATAAGAACGTCCAGGATTTTCTCCAAAGCCTTTAATAAGTAAGGATATACACGATTTTGCAGTTTGCCAGATTGTCGGTAAATAATTGCATGCCAACCTGTACACTCCGTTTAATTTTTCTGATATTTACCCTAATTTATGTTTCCATCATAATCGTCATCAACATTTTTCTTCAGATAGTACCCGTAATCGTTTTTGAATTTTGTGTTTAGTACCCGTATTTGAATTTTGGTGTATTTTAAAATTGAACATGCGAAAAAGATGGATATATTTTTTAAAAAAATGTGATAATTATTCTATAATTATTACACTACAATATATACACAATAATTATTAAAATTTTATCTACAATAAACAATTAAATTACATTATTGGTTTACATGAGGACAGAATACAACCTTGTCGGATCCCGGTTGTTGTTGAAATTTCTTGATAGAATTCCATTGTGTAGCACTCGGCACCTGTATTGCTTATATACCTCCTTATTATTATTGTACTCATTGTCTATTCTATGATCAGTTTCTCCTCCCCTAGAAGGGTTTTCCTACTGCGCACAAAAGCCTCGCAGTAGAATAAGTCTTTTCCTCTTCTCCACATCCCCTACACGTTGGTGCTGTTGCTAGACCCAGCCTGTACAGGTGTTTATTGAGGGGACAGAGTTCTGTACTTATTATCGCCGTCAAAAGTATTGACCCCTCGCTTTGAAAGCGAATTAAAAAAAAATTGTGCACCATTTTAAATAAAACAAAAACTGGCGAATAGATGAATCAATTTTCTATAACGTGTAAAAGGTTCAAAATTATACGACATTACTTTATTGTTTTATTAAAAGAAATAAGAATAAATGTGCTGTTTTTAGACGATATTATTGGGATGAACAAGTTTAATAATTAATTTCTAAAGAACTACGCAACGAATTTACATAAAAATTTCATAGCATACAGTAAATAGTATTGTCTATAAGAACCATCATTTTTGTAATTATATACTCATTATTTCTGGAGTAATGCAATAAAATAGTGGGTGGTGCGTTCTCCTCTTCCATTGCAAATATCGTAAGTTCGATTTTTGCAACGGATAGTGTTGAAAAATATGAAACAAGTTATTTAAGCGCCGGTACAAAATTTACAACTGAAAATTAATTATAAATATTTACAATTTGCGTGAGTGCATCCGCTGCAGATGTATTGCGGGACGAAGTGACGTGCGGTGCGGGGCGAGTATTTCAACAAGGCGGCAAATCGCTTTAACGCCGGCATCTTAATTATAGGAATAAATGTTACGATGTTACGTTAAGAAAAACGAAACAGAAAATACGAAATCATACATTTTCAGATGCATTACATTGGTTAAGTTAAAGATAATTTTATTTCTTGAATAAGTAAGAGAACAAATTTTAATTTTATTGAAGCATATATTTTATTATACCCAAACATAAAGATTAAAAAATTATCGAAATTTTTTTCCTAAAATCAAACAGATAGTAACTTAGCATTAATTATAAATAATTGTCCATATCGTCTGTATTCTCTTCATTGCTGTTGTCACTTTCTTCGGAATCTTCATTATTTAAATTAATTATTAAAGGTTCAATCTGTATATCTACAAGGTGGTCCCTTTGTCTGTACATATCCTCAAATTTCTTGGCGTGCTCTACACAATTTGTCCAAATAGAATTCGGAATATTTTGCACGGTTTCCTGACATAAACGTAACATATTATTAATCTTAAAAGTTGTGTTTAATTTTGCCACTGTATTTTTGACATAAACCCATACTAATTCGATGGCATTTAACTCACAATGAGCAACTGGTAACCATAATAGTTTAACATCATCGCCTCTAAGGTCAGTAGTTATTTTGTCGAGTAGATATATTTTGTGTGTTTCGGACGTGCTAACTCTAAAAGTTGAGGTTTTCTTAATTCATTGAATTGTTGAAATCCATCCGGCAACATCACTTCTCTTATGCTTAGCTATTCAATAATGTGAGCTTTAGTCCATGCAGTCGTAGGATTTCGAAAATGGGGATCCAACATTGTATGATACGGAGCTTGATCGATGACAATGCCCGATTTATCTGGTATTACACTTAGTACAAATCTAAACCATTCTTCGAGTGTTTCTTGTTCATTTCGTTGCGATAATCTGCACTACCTTTTTTTCCAACGAAACATTTTAAGGCACCGTCCAAAGAACCGTCATCATTTCCAATATGCGGAATGCTAACACGCTGTCCTGTACCTGATGGACGTTTAATTCCTCCTCTATATCCATTCACCTCTTGAACACCACCTCGGTAGTGGTCAAAATTTACTTGGGTTTCTGGACTCTGGATACGTTCTACCCATCCAAATTTTTTGAATGATTGGCGCCGCACCGTGTTTGATCTGTATAATATATCTTCCATCCAGTTTCACGATATCCTTTCAGACTGTAAAAAGGATACGCTTTGCGCTGCTATAGTCTACTGTTCCATTAAAATTGGTTAATTGGTTAAAAATTGGATAACAATCCAATTTTTTGTAGGAGAAATGAAGTTGTCTTGCCCAACGCAGCAATGTACTTTCCGAGAATTCCGGTAAACCATCAACATCGCGTTTTAGCCTTTGGCGAAGTTCAGCAATTGTAGGAAATTTTCGTTCCAAATAAAAATCCAAAATTTTACGTCTGATGATCCCTTGTAGCCACTCATCTATCTCAATTTTCTTTCGACCACTTCTTGGTTTAGCAGAACTTACTGTATCAGTGTCATTTT
>JAWQRJ010000643.1:0-19375 GCA_033557515.1 Diorygopyx duplodentatus | reverse complement strand
ACATTTTTCGAATGTAAATACATTTTATTACTTATGAAACACAAGCTTGTTATTTAAATTCACTTTTAAAGGTGTTCAATTATTTATTGAAATATTTTCTATTGTTTCTTTAATATAATGCGTATGAAAAAAGGATTTTTTATCAGAATTAGCTGATGACCATTTAAGAAAGAGTTTTTAAAAACATTTTTCGAATGTAAATACATTTTATTACTTATGAAACACAAGCTTGTTATTTAAATTCACTTTTAAAGGTATTGAATTATTTATTGAAATATTTTCTATTGTTTCTTTAATCACTTCTAATAGGTAAACTAACAGGATTAATAATAGCATAATAATAAGTACAATGTTTTGAACGAATGGTTAAAAAGTATAATGGGAGTAACAATCAGAAATTTGAACAAAAAGAAATAGAATTTTAGTTGAAATTAAAACTACAAATGTGAAAATATTAAAAAAAAAAATTATTTACTTTTCGTTTTTTAAACTTATTAACTATTTCACCACAATCAATAATTTTAAGTAAATCGCTCTCTATATAATCCGTATTATTTAGTTTTTTCTCAGACATTGAATTTCTTAAATAATTTTGCACTCTTTTTAAACAAGAAAATAATTTCAAATTTCAAAATAATTTCCACGTTGGGAAAAGTTGCTTTCAATGTAATGCTTTTTTGTATATATGTATTATTAATTGACCCAATTTTCTTCTACATACAATGTAAACACGATAAACAGCTTTACTATTACTTATAACATTTTCATAGATATATTATGTAGAGTACATTATTCATTTATTATATATTATTCATTTTTTAAGTAATGAGTTTTACTTCAATAACGTTTTTTTTTCTTTTGTGGAATTGCATATCATCTAATGCATCTCTTATCTTTTTGTAGCCACATTTTAACAATTTCTTTAATGAATAAGAACCTTTATCCAATTTATTGCATAACATCTTCCACCCAAACGTTGATGCAGAGAAAAATGCAAACAAATGTTGCACCAATACACACATATCTGGAACCATTACTACAACTCTGCATGAACATTACCAACTAAATTAAGTGAATCACTAGAGCGCGGAATAAAGCGAAATATTTTATATCTTCTGACCAATTTTGCAAGGTAGATAAATCTCTCTCTTCTAGATACTCCACATTATGTTTTTCTACATGGAAGAGCTTTGAACATCTTTCTTTTACATCTCTATTAGCTAATAAATAGCGCACTACAAAAGTAATTTAATCCACATGCACAACATTGGGTGTAGAATCTAAAATAATACTATTATATTTTAATTATATAAAATAATACTATAATTATTTGCAAAAGTTCATCACACGTCTGATGCGATAAATAATTTACATGTCCGCTACGTTTCCATACTTTATCGAACATAGAGTCAACATCAACTTATCGTCATATTATTATTCCAATATTTTTCCAATTCCAGAACTCTGTAATCAACTTAGACTTTGAGCCCGAAAACACAATTTTACAATGGTAACAGCAAACTAATTTGGATGTTTCGGAAGGAATTAGCCACGTCGTTTCTTCTTTTTCGCCATTCGAAAATTTTCTGTAAAAATAGTCTTTACGCAAGGCTGAGCAATTGTTTAACTTCCACAGCAAAATGAGGGTGGACCATCTTGTTGTAGCCACATGTTCTATACTGTATTTGGAGGAACATTTTCAAGGAGCTCTGTCAATTTATTCCCTAAGAAGTTTAACTATTTTCCAATATATAAATTACCAAATAACAAGAATTTAAAAAATGGATAGTAAACGAAAACACTACATTTTTAAAGGGTCAACATCATCATATTTTCGCTTATAAATTTCATTTTTTAGGTAACTTCACCAGAAAAAATCAAAAAACTAAATAACAATGAAGGACTATCTGCAATATTTACAGATTTCATGTCGATTAGACAAATTATTATAAAATTGAATTTTACTAATGAAAAGGAAAGTGATTACTTGCCGAAATATGTTTTATTTGACCAAGAATTGTATTGTTTTTAATTTTTATCCACAACTTTTTATTTAATTGTTCCACCAGTTATTATTACCAGTTTTATTTTAAACGCGAAAACACGATGGTTAATTATTTTTCTGCTTAAGAAATCTTAATGAGGGTTAAAATAATACTGCTAGTTTGCTAATTTAAACTATTTTATAACTTTAATCAAAACAATTTTAGAGTAGTACAATTTTATTCAGAATGTTCCATTTAAAGAAATTTTTGCAAATAGCTTAAAAACCCCATTCTTAAAATTACTTTAGTGGTTTAATAGCTACGTCCAAATATTGGAGTAAAACATCCTTCTAGTTTCTGATTAGTTATTGTTCCAGTTTACACAATAAAAATCTCCGTCTATTCGACGAAGATTTACCTTTCTTAGGGGGAAACAGGTTTGCGTTTACGTACAACGGCAGTAGGTGTAAATCTTCAAGGAGTTAAATTTCAAAGACTCGGGGGGAGGTTCCGAATAGCTCAATGCTCTAGAGCAGTGGTGGCGAACCTATGACCCGCGGGTCAGGCATTGACCCACGCAGGCTTTTTAAATGACCCACACGTTGATTTTTATAAATCTATTTTTGTATCATAAAAGAGAGAACAGACAATCAAAAATATTTAAAAAATAAAGTATATATATCTAATGTCGAATTTATAGAAAATATTTTCAAGCGGACATTGGCTAAGCTGATTTTCTATCGTTTAACTGCATCTGAGTATGACTCATGAGAGTTATATATCATATTTTTTTGCAAATACATAACTACTTAAATTATTCCGAAAAATGTATTCAATTGCTTCAGATGAGAGTAATGAATACATTGCAGGCAATATAATGAAAGATGCGCTAATGCAACTAATACGTTGAAAGGGAAGTGTACCGGTATTGATATTTTTAAAGAATTTGATATTGCATTTAAAGAAATTGATATTGATCTACAGAAAATTGTTTCTGTAACAACAGACGGTGGGGAAAAACATTGGTTTTATTCAGTATCTTCAGCAAAATGTTAATTGAATATCATTGCATAATACACCAGCAAGTTATATGTGTGAAACAAGGTTTAAAAACATTTTCCAATGTAATGCCAGTTGTAATAAAAGGCATCAACTTTATAAACTCAAGAGGTCTTAATAAACGATCATTTGAACAATTATTAGAGGAAATTGAGTGCCAGTGTTCAGGGATTTTGACATACAACAATGTTCGATGACTCAGTTTGTGACTCGGTTTGTCATTTTATTAGAAGAAATTAACCTCTTTTTAGTGAAAAAAAAACTAAGTTTTGACGAATTTTCAAATATATATTGGTTAAATGATTTAATGTTGTTATGCGACATCACTCAGCGTTTTAATGAACTGAATAAAAAACTTCAACGATATGAACAAATTGTTTTAATAATGTTTGAAAATATTAAAATATTTATGACGAAACTTAACATCTTTGCTAAGGATTTATAAATGAAAATCATGAAATATTTTCCTCAATTACGGTTGACATTCAAGAAAATGCAATTCAAAAAAATTTATTTAGATTATACAGGAAATAAAACAATCTTTTGAGAAGAGATTTAATCAATTTAAAAGCTTGGAAAATACATTTCACTTTATTTTATATCCATACAAAACGAACAATTCGAAACAATTGAGTTAACCGAATTTATGTGGCAGGTATCCATGATTTAGAAATGGAATTAGTTGAATTTCAAAGCAGTGTAGTGTGGAAAAATAAATTTGAAAACTTGATTTCCGAAGTAAAAGGAAAAGTGTCTGAAAGTAGTGCAGATAATAATGATCCCACGAATTTTTAAAGTGAGAACTAAAACAAAAGTAGTTTTTAATCATCCTCCCCTCCCCCCTTTCCAAGTGACACCACTGACTTAGTGACCCACGAGCTAGTACTAAAAAAATTATTTTAAAGTAGTACTTTAAGCTAGTACTAAAAAACACAATTTGACCCACTTGTCAAAAAGGTTCGCCATCACCGGTCTAGAGCGTCCGCCCGGCAAGCGTGAGACACGGGTTCGAACCCCGTCTTGACGACGTTTTTTTCCTTGAAAAATTACTTTAGTGGTTTAATAGTTACGTCCAAATATTGGAGTATAACATCCTTCTAGTTTCTGATTAGTTATTGTTATAGTTCACAGAATAAAAATCTTATGTGTATTCGACGAAGATTTACCTTATGTTTCTTAGGTGAAAGCAGGTTTGTGTTTACGTACACCGGCAATAGGTGTAAACCTTCAAGGAATTAAATTTTAAAGAGGGCGGGGAGAGGTTCCAAATAGCTCAATGGTCAGAGCGTCTGCCCGACAAGCGGAAGACACGGGTTCGAATCCCGTCTCGGCGACGTTGTTTTCCTTGAAAAATTACTTTAGTAATCTATAAATTGTTGATTGAAACATTGACATTATTTTTGTTTTCATCAATTTAATGAAGACAAACAACTGGTGATTTAGTAGTTTTATCTTATTTCATAAATTACACAGAATGTTTGTTAATTAAAGCAAATATTTAGCTGAATACTGATTCATACTGACATCTAATACATTAACTTTTAAACTTCAAATTTATATTTTTTTTTAGTATTCTCACTCTCTCTTCTTAGGTTTTTACTAGGCCACCTTAACCATTTTTTATTTTACTATGTGGGTTTTTCTAAAAAAAGAAAGAAAGAAAAAAAGCGTTTAATTGCAAAAGTGACATTTGTCTACTGAACCGATTGTCATTAAACTTTTAATAAGAATTTTTAATTTAAAAAAAACAGATTCGGCTTTTAGGTAAAATCTTGCTTATTGGATGTGGGATCAATCCAGTACCTTTAAACTGCAAAGTTTGAGCACATCTCATAGAAACACCCCGTATTTATCATTACTAAAAAATGCATTTTAGTCCAGTGGAATAACCCCATACCTCTAGATTTAAATACATTATTATTAACAAGAAAACATATTGTAGAATACTGGGTTAATGGTGAGTTCCATTGTGATTTGTATGGGATACAGTCGTTTACGTTCAGTTACGAAGTTCGCTGGCCGCTATCGCTGATTTTAAACAGGAGGTCATTAGCTTGCTATCAGATGATTTTCCGTCACCTATTCTACTGTAAATACGTGGAGAGAATGTTATGTCAAGTGTGGAGGACCAACAAAGTTACGAAAAAGTTTCCGCAAGATACCGCAAAGCAATACAGGTTCGCGTTTGCCCTGCGACAACGAATGATACAGTGCGTGCAAAATTTGGAGTACCACATGATGGTGGAGGTGATCGAGCCGCACTGGTGCTCGTTTTTACATAATATCGCCAAGGTTTTACGCGACAAATAACGTTGTTTTAAGTAATTGCTAGGAGATTTCCGTGTTTTAGGTTAATAACGTGGATGAAGTGCTTGCTTGCCATTGCGATTTTCAAGACGCTTGCCTGCGGGATTGTATGTTGACTATTCCGAATTTGTTAACAGTAATTACGAATATTCTAAGCATATGCATATCGTTTTGCAAATTTATGCAGGTTTGTACAAATAAATTGCAGTGTTTTATGGTGATTGAGATATCTTAACTTGTAGTAATTTTTATTAACATAACAACAGTGTAATGTTCATAGAAATATTTTAAATTCTTAGCAATTCTATATTTAGTTAAGGTATCACTATATAGTGCGGTGATTCATACAAATATGAACAAAGGGTGTGAAAAGTGTTATTCATAAGACTCCTTCCAGTCCATGCATGTATGAATCACCTGGTATAAGTGGGTTGTTAATGTTTATATATATATGTAATTTTGCTAACAGAGATCGCAGCTTTACTATTTAGAAGCTGAATTAGGCTTCCTCCCACAATCCTTTGTGGACTCATACACCTGCCAGGTATTAAAGTAAAAGTGTAGTATAGAATAACATCGAAGCATGCCATTTTTTTCTAGATTTCAATTAATGTTCAGTTCTGTTTGTCTAAATATAAGTCCAGTCTGCAATTAATGTTTCGACTTTACCATCTCTTGCTGGCTGGATTGAAATTATAATAGCGATTACAAAACATACCGAATTTTCGTTTTCAGGGTGACTCGGGCTTCCGTGAAACTCTGTCCGATACCCAAATGAGAATGGGCAGTTTCTCGCAGAGCGTTCAAACGTTCGACGAACAGTTCACTAAGTACCTGCTGGATCTTCTCGAATTGATAAACGGTCTTAACCGCGATACCAGCGACCATGACAGGCTTTTCAACCTCCTGTATAGGTACATTTGATTGCTAATTTTTCCGATCCCCACCTAACCCACTTCCCCCCTTGACTCCTAGAGTCGTTCTCTGTTTGGGAGGCAAAACAGAGACTTGGCTTCCCCACTGAACGCGTAATCGTTACCGTGCATGCTCCCGTTGTTGCTCTATTAGCATTGGTGAGGTCTGGGGGCGTTATTTAAATTTCTGGTAATCGACTCTTTATTTCAGACTCGATTTCGACTCTTATTATTCTAGTCGGATGGCGGCACGCAAGAAGGTAACCGAAGAGAAAGAAGCTGATATAACAGGCTAATAAAAGATGTACATCACATATTATATTTTCCTTTTGCTATTCATTATTATTATTATTTAAGTTTATTATTGAAGAAATAACAGATATGTTCTAATAACAAGTTTTAAAAGTATATGTATTTTTATAACAAAACTCATACACTTACAATTCCTGGATGGGCATTACAAGGAGTACCTGGTAGACCGAGCTCACTCGGTTCAAAAAACAAAACACTTTTAGTCTGGTCAAACGCTCAAATAATCTTAAGTTTGGTGTTATAATCAAACCATATCAAAATAATTTTATTATTTATTATACACGGTTTCAATAATAAATAACTTATCTAGCTATATACAATAATTAGAATATACAAAGTCAATCGAAAAACTCAGCATCAAGATTGGCCTTTTTATGTTTAGATTTGTATGTTTTTATAGCTATTTCTCCAGTCCATATCAACACAGCTATAACTGTTAAGAAATTTATTAAATATATACATTTTATATACGATCCTGTGATATCTCTGATTACACCTAGAAAAGACAATTATCGTATTATAGAAATGGTATATATCATTTGCTACGTTACCTAATAGTGGACCCCCCACAAATATTAACACACCGTTTATCGAAAATTGCAATCCAAACGCAGCAGGTAATTTTTCAATGGGTACGTGACAAGGCATCACCAAACTCCAGTAAACCAACCGAGCTCCTCTACAACTTCCAATGGCAACCGCACAGAACAACAGTGGGATAAAGCCACTTACAAAAAACAGTGCTGTAAACGTAGCGTTGCAATAAACAATAAAATAAGATTACAATAAGAGGAACTTACAACTCCTTGCGCATATCAGACATACCAAAGTCAACATTAACATATGTCTTTCCGAGCGGTTTAAAATCTCTGCTATATACGGAGCTAGAAATCTGAAAACGATGTCTGCTATAGCGAACGTGGACATAAAAGTCGCTATCTGTTCGTTTTTCAAGTCGAAGTCTGAGAGTATGAATGGCATGAGAAGTAAACAGTTTATCTCCGACATAAAATCCAAGGATAAACCTAAGACTATGCTGACGAACGTTGGTTCCTTGAGGAGTTCGAAACTAAATGTTCTGCTGATCGATTGCATACATCTTTGATAGTACGATGGATCTTCTGATATCTTCCTAAACTGGTTGTTGTTTCCTGAATTTTCTTCTGCTGTTATAAAAAATTAAGAACAAAATTAACTACATTTTGATTATAGAACGTGTTCCTCGTACCAAAACATATTGAGCCTGTTTGTTCGTTCATGGAAAGTCTAGATACGGCATGCAGAGAGACGCAAGAATCGGTCAGTAACGCAGACGGCCTTTTGGACTTTATAAACTCCGTACTGTCGAAGAACGTTTCTTCCTCCTCATTTGTCTTTTCTTCCTTGATAGGAACCATGTGCCATTCGACCGGTTGAAGTAGTAGCGCTGCCACTAACATATGACCAGCCACGGCTGCTAAAATGACCATGATGGATTTCACATCGTATTCGGTCATCATGAAGGAAATTGCCTGCGGCATCAATATGGGGCCCAAACCATATATCCCCGAGACGTACCCATTGACTTTCGATCGTTTCTTCACGAAGTAGGAATTTAAAGCTACCGGGAACGCTTGAAGCCCCATACCGTAACCCAACGCTATAAAATATCGCATTTATTCACGTTATACTTTCTTCGTCATTTCGGTCGTTACATGTGATGATTCCGTAAGCGATGATGAAGTGTTCGAATTTTGTAGAGTACGCCGTGAAGATTAAGCCTAGGACAACGCAAACACCTCCGGCGAAGGATACTGCTCGGTATCCGTAATTTTTGATTAAGGGACCGATGGCGATGCCACAAATATTCGAAAATGCAAAGTTCGTGGTCAAAATTAATGTGTTTTGAGTTCCTGTGAAGCCCAACTCTTCGAATGTGTCCTTGTATAGGAGACCGAAGATCTGTGCTATCGGGAAAATTATGAACTGAAACAAAGGAAATAATTTCAGAATTACTTATAGAGTATTTAAAATTTGCAGAAAAATATTGAAAAAGGGAAGATTCAATTTTTCATTCTGATGTACCAAATTATGGACACAACCAATTCAATTTTTGCGCTTCAAGTGCTTTGTTACCATGTATTGTCTACCATATAAAACGGCAGGAGATTTTGCGCCAAAAGTGTGTTGCAAAATGTTGCCTACATGACGAATGAAATCTTTTATTGTTATTATTTTGAAAAAATACATTTCTATTTCAGAGTTCGTTTTAACCCATTACCAGCCAGAACTCAAATATCATCGGAAAACTCATTTTTTAATCAAAATAGGATCTTGGTAGCTTACTTAAGAGATATTTATAAATAATCTTGTGATTTTCTTCTCCAAGTTTCCCAGAAAATTGATGTCCCATTTTTGGGACGATTGCTAAAAGTCGAAAACTAGAAATAAAAGTATTCCTAGGCAATCATATTTTTATTCAAAATGTTATTCAAATAACATCTGTGTTGTGTTTTTATAGGAACAACTAAATGGCCTGTTGCGTCAAATCTAACATCCTGGTTCTTCCTCTTCGAAGCTTAGACTTTTGTGGACCTGGGAAGGTAGGCCAGCACTATTTTTCTTCCTATATTCAGCAGCATAATACTTTCCCTGGGATAGACAATATCCCAGGAAAATTGGATATATATCTGTAGATATATATCTAATAACGTTTGGCAACACCTAAAGATTTAATATAGCAACAAAGGTTTGTCGTCACTCTCTAAATATGCTTCGTCTGCAGGAGCAGAAGTAAACAACTCTAAAGTATCTGCAACATCTCCCATTTCTTTTTCTTCGAGCTCGTTTTCATCAAAATCTTCTGTGTCTGTTAGAACATCAGGATCTGCAGGTATCATTGTTACATCAACATCTGCAGGATCCACATCTTTCCAAAATTCTGAATCTTCGATTAGTTGTTCTATATCAAATTTATAGCCTTCCTTCAGTTCCCTTAGAAGAAAACTGTGACTTCACAATTTCATAAAATTTGAATTTTGTGCTATCTTTAGTTATCCATCTTGAATCTTCAGGATCTTGAGATCTGTGACGCTCAATTTATTCATCGGCCACAGTGAAAATATAATAAACTTTTTAAAGCTTTCATTTTGACTGACCTTTAATTAATTCTCAAATAATATTTTAATTTACGATATTAGTTTTATTCGATTTTATTTTAGTGTGTATTTTTACACATGCAACACAACAGCATACGATATATTCCTATCATCAAGCTAAAAGGCATGAATTTAATGTAAGACGATGTGATTTGTAAAGTATATTTGAGATTTTCCAAAATATTATTTGAGAAACCAAATGAAAAAAATGCAAGAAATGTTGCTCTTCGGTGAATATTTCAGTTCTCTTTGGACGGTACTCATAGTGGAATCATAAAAAGTTGCATATTTGGAAGCACTATCTAGTGGTGAAAACTAATCGGAAATATGTTCGGTTCTTGAAATATCATAAAAAAACAAATTTCGACATTTTAGTTTTTTGCTTATTGTAGCTTTATTACTTAAAATATGAAATTACTTTATTAATATTTTTTATTTGATTATAAGTTCTCTTTAAATCGACGTAATAAGATTCGTATCCGCTGGGCTATCCCCAACTTCATTTTTTTAAAGGCCGACCTGATTTTTTATGACGCTCCTTAAAATACTTCCCTGTCATGAATTTAACTATGTACCATACAACCATACAGTTAAATTTGTATTATAATACACTTTGTTTTCAAGATAGCCTCATAAATAGTAATCGAGTGGATTTCAATCTGGAGATCTGACAGGCTACGACTCTGGACCTCTTGTTCCAATCCATGGATTAGAAAATGTTTCATCTAAATACTCTACGATTATTCTTGAGTTGTGTGGGTCATATTCATCCTGTTGGAATCAGAGCCTATTATGCAGATGCCATAAAGAAATATCATCTACCGTTTCTTGCGAAACTTGCAGATATTTTGCTGAAGTTAGGTTGCCCTCAATAAAATATGGTCCTAGTAATTCATTGTCCAACAAACCGCACCATAAAGAAAGTCGATATTGATGTCCCACCTCTTGGATTAAATGAGGATTCTCTGTGGCATAAAAATATTTATTTTTGCCACTAAACATGCCAGAATTTGTAAATGTTGTTTTGTCTACCCAAAATAATATATATAAATATTATTTTTTATTTTTTATAAATATATAAATAAATTGCATTTTCGCACGGCCTCCTATGTTCCTGTTTGCTTGTTAAAATACATTAAGATGATACCAACCTAAATAATTAGAATTTAAGTTTGAAGTAAGACCATATAAAAATGAGTAGTGATAGGAACATATTTTTTTCGAGAAAAAAAATTAAAGTGTGCCAATCACAAGAAATAAGTAATGAAAATAAAGTGAATTTAATTACTAATAATTTATCACTAATTCATGTATTCGTTGTTTTTATGTATGAAACATCATTTTCTAGTTTTATTATGAACTTGTAGCCTTTCTTTTTTGTTTGAACTTACTTTTACTTACTTATTTGTTTTCATTTAGATAAATTATAAGACCACAAGAAAATAAAATTTGGATCAGTGCAGTCGGTTTTACCTAAAAATTATATTTCGATAGTATTGTACGATATTAGTTTTGAATTCATGATTGGAATGTATTTTAACCATCATAAAAATACAGATCCGTATTTAAAAAAATTAAGTTGATGGATGGTCCAGTGATACGAAACTTTGTTTTAAATATCTGAATACGTCAATTTAAAGAGAACTTACAATCAAATAAAAAATATTAATAAAGTAATTTGATATTTTAAAAAATAAAGTTACAATAAGCAAAAAACTAAAATATTGAAATTAGTTTTTTTATGATATTTCAAACCGATCTTGATATTTCGGATTAGTTTTCACCACTAGATAGTGCTTCCAAATATGCAACTTTTTCTCCATTTAACCGACCTTCTACCTATTATAGTTTGAAAGTTACCAATACAATCCCATTAAAAAAGTGGACATCCTGTATACTCTAATGAATTTAATGACACTTCGAGCCTTTCGGTATGTTTAAAGGACTTTTAGCCAGTTTTGCAGGTCTGCTGGCCCACCATAAATACACAGTATGTTTGTCCAACCTCGCTTTAAATCTCTCGCTTATTGTCTTTTATGGATGTTTAAACACTATTGTTTATTATAATGCTGCCAAGGCAATATAAATTACTTTTATGCAGTAAAATATATGTTTGCGCAAAAATAATGCAATGTTTTTCTAACAAGCATTGTACACACATAAGAAGGCTTATAAGAAGGTCTATTGATATATCGAAATATTTGCCAAAGAAAAGTGAATTGATGTGCATAAACATTAAGACCAAAATTCTGGAAACTGTAATGCTAAAATACATAAATGTGTAGAAGCAAAGCTAGAAGTTATAGTTGGTGGCTGGATTAAATATCCTGCTTACAATAGTTAACGTGTGCCAAACTTCAATTGCCAAAATTTGGTACAAAGAATCTTAATCGTCTTCCACAGGATCGAAGATATATTTTTCAGTAGGTGTAAAGAATAATTAATAATATCATAAAGTTTTTGAAAACCTAAAAGCCAAACTGTATGGTACCTCAAAGTCAAAGTAAGTTAGTTTCAGTGAAGTTTACATTGAAGGGGAAGAGTGAAGATTAAATAAAACTGAAGAAGAATTGGAGAAACACCATCAAAAAACTAACAAAAAAGAAGAGAGCAGGCGAAGAAAAAAGACATGACTAGAGATAGGAGAAGGAGAAAGTAATGAAGATAACAGGTTTGAATAGAGAGGGCGAAATGAAGCATCTGGAGGAGACGTATGATATAGCAAAGTAAAGTATGATTTGGAAGTCTTTAAAGAAGTATTGATAGAGGAAGTCCAAGACGATGTTATTTGGAGCTGCGCAGATTACAGACATTGATAAAAAATAGGAAATAATAGAAGCGGCAGTGTTAGGTGGGGGAAGAAGTATTGAAAGCAAAGGATGAAGGGCGAAGAAAAAGAAACCTCTTTGACCAAGAGTGTAAAGAAGCATTAATGGAAAGGAAAAGAGCAAAGCTGAAAATACTTAAAGAACAAACAGAGGAAAACAAAAGACTATCTATATAAAAAAAAGGGGAAATGGGTAAAGATATTATGTAGAACAAAGAAAATGAACTATTCGGAAGCTAAACTAGAAAATATAGAAAGGGAGGATACAAAGAAACATTAAAAGGTTTTATAAAGGGATTAAAATGAAAAGAAAGTGTACCAAACTAAAACAGTGTTCCTTGAGGAAGAGAGAGGAAACTAATGGCTGCAGAAGATGAAATAAAGAAGAAGTGGAAAGATTGCTTCTGGGCGTACAAGAAGGGAGTGGAGAGTATAGTGAAGAAAGAGATGCAGAGCTTATGGAGTGCTGCGATGGAAGTGCAACTGAAATAGGAGAAACGAAAAGTTCGTATATGCTCGAAAAAAGTTTTACTTTAAAATCAACCACATAATCACTCGAATAAGTTTTAATAAAAAGTTTCGTGGAACAGTTTCAGAACACCCTGTAGTTTAGGTTCTATAAATCCAATATTTTAATAACTGCTGAATAATCCATATCTGGAATATCTGGCATTATTTTCTTTTATGTTAAGAATAGTTGTTTCAAGAATTTTTATGTTGAATAACGTTTTTCAAGTATTGCATTTCTTAGTAATGATCACACTTTCTTTGAACGAACGAGACAACATATTTCACAATAAATATACTTATGACATAATACATGTTTACACATATGCTACCTCTTTCTTGCATTCGTCTTTTAAGTTTTTCTTCACGTTTTGTGTGCAGAAAATTAAGGATCTATCTTTTTGGCTAATTTAATTCAAAATGTATTGATAAAACACGTGCGTGCTAACTTAATAATAACGGATAATCTTTATGACTAACAAAAAATATTGATAAGATACGCATGTTTCGGATCAAATGCAATTTGTGCGTGCAAATAATGAAACCATTAAACTCTCAAAAGTAAATGGCACATTGGAATTCCTTTACTTACAAAGTTCAAAGACACCCCTGCTGCAATCATCCAGCCCCAGCCCCCATCTGGAGGTACCATCTTTTTCCTGAACATCCCATACACGAATCAGCCAGCTCTTCTTTTTTTCCAGAACTCGCGCAAAAGACTAATATAGCAAACACTTAACTTTGCAATCCAGCCCGTAGATATTGTTTGCCCGCCACTTACGATAATGAAGATTGCGAAAAACCTAGAACTCGGGACGCGCGATTCGAGTGATAAAAAAGTGCAGAATAATAGGTAGGGTGTCAAGCGCTGCGTTGATGATGGGCTACTGATGATTTGCGGGAACGCAGGATTGCTAATGTTAGTGACCCTGCCGTTTGTATCAAGGATATGTGACCCTGTTTAAAAATTGGTTCGAGGTCACCAGAGTGGGACATGTTTTGGTGATAAGATAATTGATTAGTTGTTCCAAAATATAGACGCAGCAGATGAAAGGTTCAGATTTAAATAACTGACTGAAAGATTAAGTGCAAAGTTACTGTTAGCAAAGTAGTAATTGTCAAGAAATGCCATTAAATCCGAAATCATGTTACGTAGAATTGATTTGAGTGTTTCATGGAATACTCGAGATATTGTTAAACATTAAGTAATTAGTGTCATCAGTCAACATTGATAGAACTGTTCTCCAAGGATGTAATCAGTGTATTCCTTTATTGCTACTTATCGTTCAGTAAATTTTACAATTTCGTTCTTCCTTAATCAACGTCTTTAATTGGAAGTGCCTAAAACTCTATCCTTGTTTATATCAACCATTTTATCAATTCTATTGTTTACAAAACTCAATTTTTCAGCAGGTCTAAAAATTGTTTCTAAATATTGGTCAACTTATAAGTCGTCTCCTTGAAGTTCTAGAATGTTCTTTGTAGTTATACACAACTATATTTTGTACTCTTGTTTATATTTTTACACTTTTTAATTGTAATAAGTAGATTCCATGTAAACTGTCCATGAAAACTGAAAAGAGGAAGAAGGTTCCTAGAGCAGATAGTAGCCAGGAAATATTTAACTTCAAAACCTTGGTATTTTAAGAATAATCGCAAACTCTTTGATTTTTGCTATTAAGGAAAGTTTCTACTACATCTAACATAAAGTTTCGGACTTTTAGTGAAGACAAAAATACACTTTTTACAAATACCACGCCACCGCAAAACCAGTTATACAGTTTCCACGTGTTGGTATTAAAATAACCAATAATTTTCTAATAATCGCATAAAATTGCTACTAATTACTTACAAAAGCAATTACAGTGGCCAGGGCTATTATCCAACCCCATTTTCCTTCTGGCGGTACGAACTTTTTCCTCGTATAGTTGCACATTTCTGTTGCACCGTACGTTTTCAAACGCGGATTGCGCATGGCAGGTGGTATTTCAATGCACGAGATTGCTTAATAATATATTAAACGGCTTGCACGCAAAGAATTGGTTATATATTGGTAATTGGCCGTGTTTCTCTCTGTCGCGTGACACACTAAAAAATCTTTTACGCTCGCGCACACTAACCCATGAACACATATGTATTTTTTATTTACTATGCGATCTATGGACCTGCACTAATAACAAAATTTACTTTGTTATGTGTGATGCAGCAGCAAGGCCGTACATAAATACATTACTTATTATCTCTATAACCAATGCCTCATTGTTTACCACAATTTTGATAATCATATATCATTAAATAGGTTCCAATTCGTAAATCGATTATAAAGTTTCCACTTTTCTAGTTTATAAAAGTTGCACTGTATAATAACATTTCAAATACGATACGATAAGAAATTTAACAGTAATTGTGCGTTGTTAAAATTTGGAAAATAAAAATGAGCTTTTTTCAGTGTAGTGATAAAAGATATAAAAATATATCCATGTTGCAGGAACATTTTCGTAGCAATTGTAGATAGTTTGGAGAAACTTACAGACGAGCACAACACTTCAACAGGAAAACTTACTGACTCTGCGGTTCTCACGAAAAACGTGAGAACAGAGAACGGACTCCATACAATGTGCCAACTCAGATTATCTGAATGGAATTTATCAAACGGGTTTCTAAGATCCTTGGTGCATTGTATGAGGCATCCATTACGATCCTCTAATGAAATAAACAATTTTATTGTAAGGTATCTGTGGCAAAACTGTTAATGAACTTGTTAATCAGGATGTTATGGCACATATTCAAAACGTTTGAATATGTTCCATAATATGAAGTTACTAAGTTACTATACTATAAGAAGTATAGAATTTAAAAAACCTGAAAAACTGACGTTTTATTCATTTTCACTACTTCCTTTCATAAATAGGCTAATCAAAGGGAAATGAAAATTATACAGAGACTTTAGAGTAACTGAAGATCCACAACTCAAAAAGAAATTTAATGAAATGAATAAGTCTATTCATAATTTGATACGGAAATACAGATCAGATAATTAATAACATAAGAACGGGTCATATCAAGAACGCTTCTTAGACAATTTGTAGATTGTCTTCGAGATTGGAAAATAGGTATCATAATAAAGATACCAAAAAAGGGTAGTGATTTAGAATTGGTCTGTATCTGTCTTTTTTCATATAACTGTTACCAGTTATAGGAAAAAACTTCGAGAACATCATCAAGAAGAAAGTACTCTTCTACACCAGAGAAAAAAATTCCACATCCCCCTGAAAATACCCATATTCAAAGAAATAAATCGGCGGTACTATTTGTTGACACTAACAGGCATTCGGTTCAGTTTGATACAACAGGCTAATTTATAAACACTGAAGATTAGAAGTCCTTTTTTACCAATAGTTCGTTTAGTGCAAAAGTTTCCATCAGACATAATTCTGAAAGTTTCTGAAAGAGCAATAATAATGAAGAGTAAGAATTCTGAAAGAGTAAAGCGAAGTTATTCGGTGACGTTTTATCCTGAACAGGGAGTCCCACAAGGATCCCCACTATCACCAACATTGTATAACATGTTTGTGTACGATATTCTGGGACAACAAGTGAACAATAATTCCTATATTCTGCAATCTGGTGATGACACAGTTAATTTTTATCATTGTTACAATACTGTTATTGTAGTGGGTCCGGTTACCGGAAGTTAATTAATAATAATAAACTAAATGACGTATTATTAAAATTTCCTACCTTTTAATCCTGTTATAACCTGCAGATCCATTCGAAGAACGTGCTGGTCCTTGCCTGAAGGCGAGGTCAGGAAATATATTATCAATTTAAACACGAGACTTTAATAATGAAATAAAGTTTATTGAACCTACAAACAAAAAATTGAAATTCCGATCTTTTATGCCTTTTCCTCCAGAAAACTTAGTTTGGGGGAAAAAGCATTTGGGCGATGGGATACCTATTCATTGGTTAATCTTAAATTTAACTGCAAATCTAACGTCTAGGGCGGAGCGCTGGTACAACATATGAAACAAAAAGCCCTTGGCTTTAACATCTTCGTTTTAACTTTCTGTTCCAAAAACGTGCCCCCCTCGAATTTGTTGTTCCCGGCTACCTCGCGCGTTGCACTTGACGACACCTGGCTTTTGCTTTAAACAAAATTGAACTTTTCAACTACATTCCAAAACGTCAAGTGCTGAAAGTTATTGCCTCTTTTTAATCCTAAGTCATAAAATAGAGAACAACAGAGGAAAAGGAAGGTTTAACTAGAAAAAAGGTGCAAAATAGTTTGTAGTTCTACAAACTATTCTTCGGCACTTCAAACATATGGCTTTTACAATTCTTAATTTGATATGTCAAATACGCGATTTACTACAAATGTATCCCCAAAAAAAATTAACTGATGTAGCTGACTAACACGACCTTCCCTCACTAAATGCAAATTGTTTAACAATGAAGGAACCTTGCTAAAAATCGATTGATTTGCGTATTGTTCTTAAAATTTTAATGAGTGAATAATTGTAATCCAATAAAATTAGATTAACTTAATGTAAGCATTACACGCAGTAGAGATGTCTAACTGTGCGACGCTGTGCAACTAAAGTTGCATACTATCTAGAAGAACTGGGACATCGGTATATGTTGCCTTTGTTATAAATATGAATATGAATATGAAATATGAATTTTGTTTTAAATATTGATAGGCGAGTATTGTTTAAGAATGACGAAACTCTGCCAAAAATCGATCGAAATATAAGTATTATTCTTAAAATTTTAATAGGTGAATAATATTTGTAACTCCTGACCTACATCCTGTAGGAATTCCTGACCTACATTAAGCAGATGCAATTTTTTGTAAAAAAAAATCGTATATAAAATAATTCCAAGACGAGAAGAGGTGAAATGCGATAAGAAGTGTAGTGTAAATATATGTAGTGTGTTCCGTTTAAAAAATTTGCATAGCGTCCAAAAGCTGCGTGAATAAAATCAATTATAATAAATACCTTGAACGATTATTTCTTCATTGTCGACTTGTAAAAAGAAGTTTTATTATGTAACTTACAAAGAATACATTACTACAAACTGTCATGCGTCAAAAACAAAGATGAAATACCCTGTGATTTATATGATTTTTTTCTTAAAATAAGTACCAAGTTAGAACTTCTTGTCTAGTCCATACACATTAATTTATATCCTCTTCATTTTCGTCGAAGCAGATATTTATTTAATGTTAAGATCAGTAAGACGCTTCGAAAAATGGACTGAATGTTTCAGAACAAAGTTCAGTGTAACACTTATTATTTTAAGTAAACGTCATTCATTTAATGCCATTGATTCATGTCAGTGGCAAATCTGTCAGTTGGTAATTATACATGGCCACGGGTACGTTCTGAAAAGCACTGCGGACCATAGTAAATTTGGCACGCCATACAAAGATGGCGCTGGCATTCCATTAAAAATTTCAAATAAATTCTTAGATCGTTTAGCATTTGCATGTACGTACATGTCTAATTAATGAACAATATACTGGTATATATTGTAAAGTATTTCCACATATAATAAACCAAAAAATACATTAAAAACGGCGAGGGAAATGTAGATAAACAAAAATTAGGTAATAAATAAAAATAAGGTAATGATAATAATAATTTAAAATTAGGAAAATTGTGTGAAAAGTACAATTTGTGATACAATTTAAATGAAAAAAAAAGTTATTCCTAATGTAGTTATATTTATGCACTCAATTACAAATGTATCTATTTACTTAATAGTGACATTTGGAGAGATATTTCTATGGCTCTTGCTATACTTATTTGATTTATTGCTTTTATTTGAATAGCAATACCTACATTTTCAAAGTACTTACACTGCATACTGTGATATATGTTTTTATTACATTTATTTGTTGCAAATTGTACATGCAGAGGGCAATGTTGTGTATTCTCTACACAACAAATACAATTACAAAATATAAATAAAATATATTGAGTTCTATATTATTTTAAAAAATATATGTTTTGTTTATTTTACATGTTATAGTAAATATATAGTGCTTAATATAAAAATAAAGTTGTTTTATTTTATTTTGTTGACTCTTTTTTGGAGCTGTATTCATTGGTGTCAACCGCATGTCGATATTTTTAAGACTTTTTGACAGAAAAGATATTTTATTCGCAGGAAAAGGTGTGTTTATTTTTGATAAAAAAATATGATATGATATTTTTATTGTTTTCAATTTTTGTCGTTTGTAATTATTTGTTTGAAGTTTATTTTTAAGCGAAAAGATATTTTATTTTTAACAAAATTGATTGATATCTGTATTGAAAA
>JAWQRJ010000642.1:0-19415 GCA_033557515.1 Diorygopyx duplodentatus | reverse complement strand
AAATTTAATTTTTAAAAATCAATATTTGTAAATATGTATCACAATTTTAAATCCACTAAAGTTTTCAATTTCTCAATATTATTGCATCTGCATTAAAATAGAATTTATTTCGCAACTAACAATTTTTTTAATTTTTGATTAATCCACTCACGTTTTGAATTTATAAACATTAATGTAATTCCATTAAAAACATATTTTCATAGTTTACCATTTTTTTAAATTTATTTACATCTTTAGGCAATATTATACATTTTTTATTGTATACTTGTTAAATTTTCACCCAAAACATTTTTATCGCTTTAAGTTTTCGAAGTCTTTAAAATTTAATTTTTAAAAATCAATATTTGTAAATATGTATCACAATTTTAAATCCACTAAAGTTTTCAATTTCTCAATATTATTGCATCTGCATTAAAATAGAATTTATTTCGCAATTAGTAATTTTTTAATTTTCGATTTATCCACTCAAGTTTTGACTTTCTAAACATTTATGTAATACCTTTAAAAACGTATTTTCATAGTTTACCAATTTTTTTAATCCATTTATATCTTTAGGCGATATTATACATTTTTTATTGTATACTTGTTAAATTTTCACCCAAAACATTTTTGATCGCTTTAAATTTTCGAAGTCTTTAAAATTTAATTTCTTAAAATCAATATTTGTAAATATGTATCAAAACTTTAAATCCACTAAAGTTTTCAATTTCTCAACATTATTGTATCTCCATTAAAATAGAATTTATTTCGCAACTTATTAATATTTTAATTTTTTATTTATCCACTCAAGTTTTGAATTTATAAACATTAATGTAATTCCATTAAAAACATATTTTCATAGTTTACCAATTTTTTTAATCCATTTACATGTTTAGGCGATATTATACATTTTTTATTGTAGACTTGTTAAATTTTCACCCAAAACATTTTTTTATCGTTTTCAGTTTTCGAAGTCTTTAAAATTTAATTTTGAAAAATCAATATTTGTAAATATGTATCAAAATTTTAAATCCACTAAACTTTTCAATTTCTCAACATTATTGCATCCCCATTAAAATAGAATTTATTTCGCAATTAGTAATTTTTTAATTTTCGATTTATCCACTCAAGTTTTGACTTTCTAAACATTTATGTAATACCATTAAAAACGTATTTTCATAGTTTACCAATTTTTTTAATCCATTTATATCTTTAGGCGATATTATACATTTTTTATTGTGTACTTGTTAAATTTTCACCCAAAACATTTTTGATCGCTTTAAATTTTCGAAGTCTTTAAAATTTAATTTTTTAAAATCAATATTTGTAAATATGTATCAAAACTTTAAATCCACTAAACTCTCCAATTTCTCAACATTATTTATCTCCATTACAATAGAATTTATTTCACAACCTATTAATTTTTTAATTTATGATTTATCCACTCAAGTTTTGAATTTCTAAACATAATGTAATTCCATTGAAAACATATTTTCATAGTTTACCAATTTTTTTAATCCATTTACATCTTTAGGCAATATTATACATTTTTTATTGTATACTCGTTAAATTTTCACCCAAAACATTTTTTTATCGCTTTAAGTTTTCGAATAGTTTTCGAGTCTTTAAAATTTAATTTTCAAAAATCAATGTTTGTAAATATGTATCAATCATAAAGTGTAGTAGGAATAAAAATCATTTCGATGTCTTTAGTAATATGACTTACGTTTAAATACTGACCCTTATATCATATCATATAGGCAAAAGAAGCTTATATCATATAAATGAAATAAACTTTAACGAATTATACAATTATATCTTTTTTCAACTCTTTCTATGTACTTAGTAATAAATTTTATTGTATTAATATACCTCCATCATCACCGTTAGTTGGTTTAAGGCCACAAACATCACAAACACATTTCGTCCAGTTGTGAAGTTCCCGTTCCGTCTCCGCCGCCAAATAATATATCCTCTTCTCGGTTTTTATCGAAAATATATGCGGCAAGTCGCATATCCGCTTGTCATCCAACTTAAACCCGACGTCGACCTGCTCGCAGTGACTCAGATCGATCATTCCCTTCAACTTTCTGTAGTTCCTGTCCGTGTAGTACGTCAAGAAGTACTGCTGCGGAAATTCACCTGGTGACAGAGTAAACCACCTCTTCCTCCACCTCTACAACGAAAAAAACAACAACACAAAACAACATTAAGGAAACGATAAGCGGCTGTTTTTTACGCTCCGCCTAACGATAGTCATTTGTCTCCGCATTCCTGAACAAATGAAACAAGAATCATACGACCGAGAGGCAAGGGGCGCTACTTACCGCTCTCCATATGCGCTTGGACGGCGGAGATTTCACCAGCCAGCCCTCGCAGATGATGTCCTTAGACATTATTCGAAGGGAACGGAAGGGATTTGCGCAGCATAGCAAGGACGGCGATCGCGATACCGTTTGTTCGCGAACTGCGATCACAGATGACTAATGCACACATTCATTTTCCACCACCTCCTTTTCTAACTTGTGCTGCTCGGTGCGATCTACACAAATGTGAAGTTGGCCGCGATGTCTAGTAATTTTGAAAGTTACCATTCTTCGTACCGCTATAAATAGATCGACATTCCTAAAGATCAAGGAAGCAAATGTAATGTTTATTGTCGATGCTTTTTATCTGTGTAACTGGTACTTTTCGTATGTACGGAGACAATTGGTATTTTTCAAAAATAAATTTACAAAGCAGGCGTAATATTAGACTATGGTGATAAAAATAAATTTATCATACCGTAGTTTGTTTTGAGTGCACATCAAACAAAATAGTGGATATCATAACTGATTAGAATCGGGGTTGGGCAAAATAAATAATGTTTTAGTAAAATATGAATGCATAGCAAAAATAAAATCTTTTAAATGTGAGAACAAAATACTTCTAGTCTGTATAAACTTAAAATTATGGTTCACAATGATTAATTAACTATTTACTTCAAGAAGCAACGTGTTTAAATTTAAATACTTCAACATAAGTCAGACTAAAATATTTAAATGATTTGGGTGGTATTTCAATACATTTTTCTTTAAATCATGCATACCAAAAACTTGCATTTAAATACTTACCTTCATAAGCATTAATAGATATGATATACACCACTGATTAGAAATTATTCAACAAATTCGTCTTAAATTTATGAAAAGAAATCTTATTGCACTTTCTGCACCGTAAAAAATACAATACACCACTATTTCATGGTTTATTACCGTTATCTATGTAACTCTTATCAGAATTTATCGAGGTTAATAAAGAAGATACCTATATTTGACCAATTAAATTCAAAAAATTGCAGTAATAAACAGAAAATGTTTATTGCATTAGAAAAGTTGTCGTTAAAAGCTAACAAACTCCCGTTTGTTTTTTGGCTTAAAATTGTGCTGTCCCAAATTCGATGCTCACCATTGATTGGTATCGTGGAAACGGTGTTTATCTAAGCCGTTCAGATCTTTTGTTTTTCCAAAAAAATGCATCGCCTACTAGATTCCTGAAAATCATAATTTTCTTCAAATGTGAACATTTTCCATATTTTTAATACACTACCAATTGATAATAAGAATTACCGTTTTCATTCATAATATATATGACAATCTCCGATGAGTTAATAAACCTAAAATAAAAAACTTCAGCATATGTTATGACGGTTTTATTGCAAAATATTAATCGAATTACAAGTGAAAGCAAACAATAGTAATTATAAATTAGTGACTTTCTAAAAAAAAAGAAAAAGAAATCGAGTAGATAATTCGAAGAAGAAATCTAGTAACTAATTCAATGTGTTAACGATGTCATCAATTTTCAAGATGGAGCGTACGGTTTCGGTGGCCAAAGTAATGGCACTTACCGAAACCAGTAACGGCTGCACTACGTTCTCTTCTAGGATATCGGAGATAGTTCCCTTCCGAACATTTATGCCGGCAGAAATTTCACCTTTTGCGTGGCGATTCCTCAATTCGGTGACGGTTTGTATCGCATTCAAGCCGGCGTTTTCCGCTAGGGTGAACGGAACTACCTCCAGAGAGTTAGCGTAGGCTCTCATACAAATGGCGTCTAGGCCTTCGCACTTGTCGGCCAAAGCTGCCAGTTTTAGGGCCAGTTCTATTTCGGGGGCACCTCCTCCTGCCACAACAGCTTTCTTCCTCACTAAACAACGGATTACGCACAAGGCGTCGTGAATGGAACGCTCCGCTTCTTCTAAGACCAACTTGTTGGAACCGCGCACTAGAAGGGTTATGGTTTTACCTGCGTTTTGAGCACCTAAAAATAATTGCTAGTAAAATTTTCCCAACCAAAAATGTGCAACGAAAATCTACCTGTTACTTTTATCATTCTGTTTCCGCTAAAGCCAACCTCTTCTACCAATTCAGCATTGGAAAGATTTTCTGCAGTGAAATGATCTAATGAAGCAATAGGCCTACAGCTTAATGATTTGCAAACGAATTCAATGTCTTCGCGCTCAATATCCTTGACAACCATCACCTTAATCTTGTCTAAGAAATGCAGAGCAAGGTCAGACACTGCATCACGTAGAATTGATTTTTGTATCTAAATAAAATGGAAGTTTAAAAGAAATACGTCGTATTAAACAGATTTATTACCAATAATACGTTACAACCAGCTTTTTTTATTTGCTTCACTATGTTCAAGATGTATTGTCGCTCCTCGCGTAACACTCTATCCATGGCCGTGTAATCGGAAACAATAACATTATGATCCATGTCGGTTTTCGGCGGGGAGATACAGAACTGAATGAGACCAATTTTCGCTTTTTCAATGCGCTTTGGACCGTTGACATTTGCGGCTCTTTGCGGAAATACGAGACCTTCCACCAATTCTGTGTCTTCTACAGTTCCACCAAGTTGCCTAATCACTTTAATATCGCAGAGATTCACTACAGACTCATGGCCTAAAATGCATTGCATAAGGATATACCTTTTAAACCAATTAAAACCCTATTATTTACCCGGTTCGACAATTTTTAATACTGCATCTACAGCCAGCGGTGCCAACTGGCTTGATTGTTGGGAAACCACTTTGGAATTTAATGATGTAGAGGCACTTCGTACAAGTTGGTCACGATTATCTAATTGGACAGGTGTTGAAATACTTGTCAAAATCTGTAATTTCAGATGGGTTATAGAGCCTCTGAGAGTAGGATTACTTATTGCCTTATTGGTTCTTAGGTTATGGACGAAGACAGGCTCTTATGTTATAGTTAGAGTCCAGATCTTTATTTATTTAAAAACAGCAAATATTTAAATATAACATATATTTAAATATAATATCTAACAAAAAAGGTGAAATATTTATTAAAAACGCAATATATTTACTAAAATTTTTAATACACAAAAGAAAAAATTGTTTCGATCGTATTATTCTATGATATATCCAATATAAATTTCTAAAAAAGTGCACATCTAAAATGAAAATTGAATTTTTTATCGATTTTTTAATATAGACACCTTAAAATTTAAGAAATCAATTCTAATATTTTTCAATGAACATTTATCATTTTTTAATGAAAAATCCGTGCGAGATATCAAAAAATTGTTTCGAGCATATTATTCTATGATATATCCAATATTAATTTCTAAAAAAACTGCACATCTAAAATGAAAATTGAATTTTTTATCGATTTTTTGATATAGAGACGTTAAAATTTAAGAAATCAGTTCCAATATTTTTCAATGAACATTTATCATTTTTTAATGAGAAATATGTGCGAGATATCAAAAAATTGTTTCGATCATATTATTCTATGATATATCCAGTATAAATTTCTAATTAACTGCACATCTAAAATGAAAATTGAATTTTTTATCGATTTTTTAACATAGAGATGTTAAAATTTAAGAAATCAGTTCTAATATTTTTCAATGAACATTTATCATTTTTTAATGAAAAATATGTGCGAGATATCAAATAATTGTTTCGATCATATTATTCAAAACACGTTTAATAATTCCTTTCTAAAGGGTTTAGGATAAGGTTATTGTAGTAATTCCACAATTCCTGGATGGCCAGTTCTATATTTGTTTTCATCACTAGAAACTAATTGGAATTATATAAACTTTGCATTCGAACTTCATTTGTTGTGTAAGTATTCTAAGGACCTTTGAACTGCTTAAAAGGGCGATTTTTTAATTTATATATATTGTTCAATTTAAAAGAAAGCGCCAGTTTGTTTTGTCGAATGTTGTGTAATTGCCAAATACTGAAAGTCGAATGATTCTGAATAATGAGGCTAGCGGTCGTGAATTTTTTGTTTTGTTTGGGTGGCAATTAAAATGGCTTAAATTCTGTCTTAAATGTTTTTATTTTGTGCATCCTAATGTTAATACAATTAATCTCTATTTCAGTGAATTCAGAAAGTTATAACAGTATATCCCACATATACAATATTAAATAATAAATATTTGTATGTTTAAATACCAGTACGTATTACTTACAGTAAGTGCAGTTACTACCAATATTTGAAAGGTGCTCTTTTTATAATAATACACCAATAGAAAGAAAATTTTAATTATAGTGTACGTTTCGTGGTTTTAGCAAATAGTTCCTTTTTCCTCTAGCTGTAAAATATGGGTCATAATCCGGGTCTCTCCTGACAAGTATCCAATGTGGTTCTTCAGCATAAAGTCTGTTATATAGGTATTTGGGATCCCTTCTTCCTCTATTTGCCCAAAAAGGGCCCATATCTGTCTGTCGTACATCTCTCTTCAGCCAGGTAGGTTGGAGACACTTTCCTCTGTCAATGGTTACCTAAAGAAGTTGGAAATTATATCACACGTATCTTTAAGAACTTTATCGAGCAATCACCTCACTAGCGTGTATAGAAACGAGGATTAGCAGGATAGGAAATGGCTTCATTTCTTCTACTGCAGTTTGCGACTGAACACGAACCTTAAGGGTTCTAACCTTTTATAATCTCAACAAGGTCTAGCTGCCGGTCATTCCAGATTACTTAGGGACATTGGGAATCAAATCTTGCTGCACGTCAGTCTCCAGTCTGATTACCTACGCTACTTCGTTACTTCGTACAACACTGACCGCTATTTTTCCAATCCCAAGCGTATGTGCTTTTATTTACACCAGCTTTTTCAGGTCGAGCACAATACAAATGTTGGGAAGGACCAAAATGAAATCCCGAATTGGGAAATGAACATAGCGCGCTTACAGTTAGATCCGGATTTAACCAGAGACTTGAACGACCTTTTGGACAACTGCAAGAAGTACAATGATGACAACGTAAATGGATTTTTGCAAGACGACTTCAGCGAAAATTCCGATTGGATAACCGACATCAACGAACCCGGTTTTTTATTATCAAATTCCGCGGTAAGCATAAAATTTATTTACGTGTATAAACCAAATGTTTGTCTCAAGCAAATATTTTGAAAAATCATATGTTGATTCAGGCTCAAGCCCGGGTACTATCTATTTCTAATGAAAATTACTTTAACAAACATGATTATGTAAATATTTATTTGGCTTACAAAACTATTCATAATCTCTTCTGTCTATTTAACCCTCTCGTAGAGGGGAGGAATGGTTGCCTGCAAGATTTGCAGCCTTGCGCCTTTTTGTCTGATCGCTCCCCTCTTTGAGTTTGATCGATGGACGACCCCTTTTCGTTTCGGCATTCTGCGATGTAGATGCCTCTGCGGTACTTTCGGGAACTTCAGGTGTGCGTTTCGGAGAAAGATCTATGCGCTGAACGTCCAGCTGCTCGAACCGTAACTTTTGAACTGTTCCCCTGCCTCAGGTAATGCGCCCAGGAACCTGTCCTTCGGGCTTCTAGTGCCCCAAAGCCCCCTCTACAAGATCCGATTGGAAAAGATTCGAAATGCTCACCTTCGATTTTGTCACACTGTGCGTCGGTTCGTTTTTCACGCTGATGCTTATGACAATATCTCTTTAATTGATTTTTTTACAACTTTGTTTTTATCATCATCGCGTTTATATTTGCATTGTGATGTGGCTCACAATCCTTACAGAAAATTGAAGTTAATTAAAAGTAATTACGACCGCAAAATAAAATTATTATTTTTGTATGGAGACAAGCCAAAAGAGGTCTTTTTTTTTGGTTTCTTAGGAATCTTTGCAATTGGTGGAAGCTGTAATAAGTACATGCACTCAAACATCGCCTTCTCAAAGTTCGACGAATTTGACATGCACCTCAGATTCGTCCCTTTCGCCTTGTATGGCGTCCGATTTGGATGGAGATGAAACGGAGGGCTCCTTCTCTTTGCTGGAGACCAGGATAAAGCGAGACGGCAGGCTCCAATGGCAGAAATCCTCGTCTACCTCGGTGTTGAAAAAAATAACCAAGGTATAAAGACCCTTTGAACTTGTGGCGAATTATCCGAATGAGTAGTCATGTATGATTAATCTTAATGATTCCAGGTGAGAACACAACTCCGATCCCAGTCGGATAGGCATCTCTCCGGTGAGTAACATCATCTAGAATGTCTGTCCGCATAAAACAGTATAAGTTCTTCAGAAGTTTAAGTGTTAAAGTTAACGATAATTGGCCTGTCCGCAAAGCAGAGCAAATATGGAGACAACTGCGCGCTCACAAAATCGCAGGTTGGTGACTGCTTCCCAACTTTTTTCTGCAGTCCCAACCATGTGCTGCGATGCCCAAGAGTTTATATCGCTTTATCTTTTCCAGAAATCGAAGCTACCGAAGCGTGCAAATGGTTAAGAGCTGCAGGATTTCCACAATATGCCCAAATGTACGAAGGTAAGGATATTTTCTGCTTAATTTTTAATCGTTTTACTTTCAAAAAAATGTTGTGTGTAATCAAAGATTCAGTATTTGTAAGTGAGTTTGGCTGCATATCTTGGATTTACTGACAAAATAAGTCATCCTAACACCGTATCAAAACAAACAGATGACATACGTGTTTACAGCTCACCTTGGCTTGCACATGCGCAGATATGTCTCTGCATCCCATATTCTTATCTAATATTAGATTACTTAAAGATTCTTCTACGACCTAACATTGATTTATCCTTCATGTTACATCGCCCCAGTAGTTATTTTGTTCTGCATCAACGATAATTCTATTTGTCTATTTATAGCTTTAGATTCATTCAAAATTTATAAATTAATGAAACCTTAGATAACAAATTTCTTCTAAATTTCAACCTCTAACCCGTTATTTTCGAACTACTTATGTCAGAGTGTGTCGCGTAGATTCAGTATTTCGTTTGCTCTTGAGAGTTTAATTTCACTCACAAACAATTTTTACTTCAATCGATATAACAGTTAGAAAACTCTGAATGGCGGGAAGTTTAAAATGCATTCTAACGTCCACAGATATCCAGTTTCCAATTGACATCACTGCAGTGGAACAAGATCATCCATTATTGGAGTCCAGTGTGTTGCATTCCTTGTATAGAAGGCTCCATATATTAAATAAATGTGCGCAATTTCATCAGCAAAGAGTTTCGCATTCCGATGATTCAGAAGACGAACAGTGCGCTCTCAGCGAAAACTGGGCTTACCAAAAGGACATCAGGAGATGGTCGAGGACCGTAGATTTGGAAAACGAGGAGGAAAACGCCTCTCTGAGAAGAGACAGCTTTCAGAAAGAAGAAGAAATACCAGAGAGCCCAAGGAATAAATTTAGAAGAGCAATTTCACCGAGTTGTAGAAGACGGAGAAACGAGATCGTCATCAACAACAGCGGTTTAAACGTTTTAGAACTTCTATCTAAGCAATTAAGCGATTTTAACACATCAGCTAATCCCGTTTTGGACCCGGAATCACCTTTTAGGCGCAGCAGGCGGCGAAAAACTGGATCTTTTGATAAAACTGAAACATGGTTGCAGTTGGGAACTCCAAATGATACGTATGTAAACAATTTAATTTGAGATAATCTATGCCAAATTATCCAATTTTATTATATTCAGTCTTCATTAATTTTATTTTGTATTTTTTTTTCAACCTTCAGTTGTATTTTGAAATTTCTAAAAATCTAAAATTATTTTGGAGAATTTTTCTTGTCGCTACGATAAGTCAAATCAATGTTATTAACTTTCTATTTAATAGAAATATTTTTTTTCTATTTAATAGAAAACAACTAACTCGTTGAATTTCTTATTACATATATCATTATATGCAGGGGCAATGTGTTTAATTCTTTCTTTTTTTGATTACTATTTTCAACTATAAAATATACATTTTCACAATCAGAACAATCAAAATGCAAATAATCAGATGTTTCAACGAGTTAGTATGCATTTTCGTACCAAAACGATACATTTACCCAAACTGATTATTCACATATATGATTAAACAAATGTTGCCATTGCATATTTTATTTTGAAAAATAAGTATTCTTTTTGAGTTCAATAATATTTTTATATTCCTATGTTATCTTATCCTATAGGTTACTCTGGCCAAATGTTCAAAGAAGTGAAGATTTTGACGACGAAACTTCACCAGAATTAGAAGAAAGCGGTAGACCATTATACACGTTGTCAGCAAACCAGCTACAAGTGCTCAGAAAGCTGGCTTTGTTAAAATTAACGGCCCATATGGAAAAGTATTGTCCTACCCATAAAACAGGTTGGAACTGGGACATTTCAAAATTTATCAGAAAAATGAAATGCCCTGCTTATAAAGGTATGCATCATCAGTATTATCACTCTCTAAATCTGACAACAACGCTTATTTCAGATAAGCTAATTTTTGGTGTTCCTATTACTGTAATAGTCCAAAAGACCGGGTTACCTCTTCCAAAAGGGATTGAAGAAGCTTTGCTATGGTTAGTTAAAAATGCTGCTAATAACGTAGGCATTTTTCGCAAACCTGGTGTGAGATCAAGAATACAACATCTGAAGACTGTGATCGAGGAATTTGGAGAAAATATTAACTTTAACGACCATCAGGCTTATGACGTAGCTGACACTGTGAAACAATATTTTAGAGAGTTACCTGAAGCTGTATTAACCACTAAGTTATCGGAAACATTTATTTCCATTTTCCAACGTAAGTAATCAATTGATTTACTAAATGTTTAGATTTATAAAGCCGATTTGTTTTCATCTGAACCAGTCTGGTTTCGAGTCTTATCTGTTTATTTATAGAAGAATTAATTGAACAAATTTGGAATGATGTATTTCAATATCCGATAATACATTAACGATTGTATTTACAAAAACTCATATCTAATTATAAATTAAGTGCTGCATAAGCAATGGTTATCAATAAGATATATTTGGCAATCAATGTTTAGCAGATTTGGAATTTGAGCAGACTAATTTATTTCAAATTAAAAAAAATATGTCTACACTATTTGATAACGAAAACATTATTTTGTTTTAATCGATTCTATAAGTTATAAGAAATCGAAAATCAAGAGTGCACTCAGTAGGATGCACTTTTGATTTTAACCGCTTCTATTATAACTTTCTCTCTTAAAGAGAAAGTAATGCATTCGGTCCAAAATTTTGATGATGAGATTTTGACATTGGTCCGTCCGTCCGTCCGTTAGATAAATAGTTCATGATCCACACATCTATCATTTCTAATTATTTTAGGTAAAAAAAGTTTCAAATAAAAGCTGCATGGTTTCCATCTCTCTCTCTCTTCTAGAAGTATTTTCATATATACAGGTTGTTCCATTTCTTCTAGACGCTAAGCAACTTCAGATTTTTAAGTGGAACAACCTGTATATTATTACATTTTTGGGTTCTGTATGGAATTTATGGTCTATTTTATTATACATACATATGTTTAAAGTCGCACCGTTTAGAAGTTATTCCTAAAATAGATCGGGGAGGTTAGGAGAGAGAAACTCGTATGTTTTTGATTTTTTTAGCTTACAGAGTCGATTTCTGAAATGATGTGTTGCTTTCTAAACACAAATTCGCTCATTATTCTTCTTTTTATTTTCAACAGATATTCCACCTCAGTTAAGAAAAGAAGCCGTTTTATGTGGATTACTCCTAATGCCTGATGAACATAGAGATGTATTACAAGTATTATTACATTTTTTATCGGGCATAGCAGAGTATTCGTCGGAAAATCAGATGAACGAAAGCAATTTAGCGTTGTGTTTTGCTCCGACGTTATTCCACCACAATCAGGTTGTGAATAGACAAGTTACGGGTATACCGCATCCTAGAGAGTTGGATGAGAATAAAGCAGCTCACGAATGTCTGTTATTTTTAATTAAAAACTATGACAAACTATTTAATGTAAGTATCTTAAAGAGTATTAATAAAATATAATTTTAACAATTTCTTTGTTTTTAGATTCCTATCGATTTGTTAAACCAATGTAACTTTAGTGAAGTAAAACTGGTACCTTTAAGCGTTGAAAATAACGACGAATGGAGGTCCTATTTAGAAAAGTGCCAATCAGCATTATTAAATGAAGTGAAAGAAAAAACGAGAGGTTGGATTTTAATTCCAAGCCACATCGATAAGATAGAGGTGTCATATAAAAAGGTGGCCGATTCTCATCCGTTAAGGTTGTGGAAAATAACCATAGAGGTTGATGCTAGTCCATTAGATATCCTAAATAGATTACTGAAAGAACGACATTTATGGGACGAAGAGTTACAATCAACTAGGATAATTTCTCAGGTAGACGATTTCACCGACATCTTCCAATACACCAGGAGAAACGTTAAGCCCCTTCCGCTGGAGGACTATTGTGTCATCCGTAGTTGGAAGAAAGATATCGCAAAAGGCGGTTGCTTGCTGGTAGAAACTTCCGTAGAACACAGAGAAGCTAGTAACATCCCGAACAGCGTTAGAGGCATCGTTCTTGCGTCGCGTTACTTAATAGAACCGTGCGGTTCGCACGGCTCGCGTATCATTCACATGTCACGGGTGGATATTAAAGGTAAAATGCCAGAGTGGTATCATAAACATTTCGGACATTTGCGAGCTCAACACATTTACAATTTACAAAACACTTTTAAAAAACAATCAAAGAAGTAAAACTAGTCAATGAATGAATGAATATTTGGGTCGTTTTATCCTAAATCATTACACCTTGTCATCTAAAGCTACATTCATAACCTCCAAATTAACGTTCCAATTAGTACGTACAATGAAGCGTAGAAGTTTGTCCTACGTGAACGCATACGCCTGTTTACAACCTTGAAATTAGTACTTAACACTAAATTATAATTAGCACGTAATTAATTAACTCACTAATTCTACGCTGGGTCCCTATTGTGCATACCCCAGGAACATATGATATTTGTGACTTTAACCTCACTTTGCGTGTGTATATTATTACGGTTATTATATACTTTTGGTTGGTGACTTCGAAATGGAGAGAACTCGTTTTCGAAGAACTCAACTCAATTTAAATGTCTTACAAACCACGCTTAATGTACAACGTAGTAGAGGTTATGTTGCAGATTGTTTTAACAGCAGTCTGCATTACCATTTTTGCAAGTTCAAAATTTTGTCGCTAGATGGACCTACCATTTTTCACGTAAAATTAGTTCGTTCAATTAGACATTGTGAACGATGTCTAAGTACTAATTTACTTTGCAATTTCAAGTTACCTACCAAATTTCGACGTTACTTTGGAGATTGTGAATGTAGCTTAAAAGTATAAAATGAAATGGTTAAATTGAAAAATTT
Source organism: Diorygopyx duplodentatus (assembly GCA_033557515.1). NCBI lineage: Eukaryota > Metazoa > Arthropoda > Insecta > Coleoptera > Scarabaeidae > Diorygopyx > Diorygopyx duplodentatus. The sequence continues at coordinate 5,771 of JAWQRJ010000642.1, read as the reverse complement.
ACCTTTTTGTAATGATTTGGAATAAAATGATTCATTTTTGTTTTGGTCACATATTTAATGGCCAGTATTTTTATAACCATATTAAAAACATAGATATATATTATATACACACTGTTGATGGGTGAATGTTAAATTTTATGTAGAGCGTTAACCGATTTGAAGAGAGTAAGAAAATATAAGTACCTCTTAGCGAAACAATAACATTCTCCAAATATTATATTTTTCTGTGATTATTTACATTCTATTATTGTTACTAGTGTATTTTGTATATTATAATAATAGTTATTATGGGTCCAATCTAATCAATTTATTTTTAGTTTCTCTGTAATTTTAAGTTCTCGAATCTTATGTATGTATATAAATATCTATCAGATCGAATCTCTTAAATGTTTATTATTAATAAACCATTTTTTTAAACATACCTAAGTCTTATTTTCAGATTGAAGAAGTAACACACGTTTATCTTTAGAACTTTTATTTTTTAAATGTAACTTGCTTTTCGATTCCATTTAAAAAAAGTGTAGATGATATACAAGTAAGGTATACAAACACGTAATATACAAAATAAAAAAACAAATACGTTTCAACAAAAATATTTAAAATAATAAATAAATGATATAAGTCAAAATAGAACCGAAAAGAAAACTCTGAAAATCCAGCTTATATACATATATGTTATATATTATTATATTTTTAAATATATATTATTTTAAAAATTGTGGAATTTTCTTTCTCTCATATATATATATAATATATTTTAGGTGTTATATAAAAAAACTTAAACGTGTATATGTATAAAAAAAGCCCAGTATATGATAGGTTAAATATCGAACATTGACATTATTGTGATTGTTGGTGGCTGTAGGTTTATCGGTAATAAAAAGACATTGCTTGAAAAATACCAAATAGAAAAATGATTGCAAGTAAGTGGGTATAAGATACATTTGTACGAGTTTTGTCTATTTCCAGGTGTCTGGCTAAGCTCTCTTGTAACTTCTGGATTCTCTCACCGTGTTCGTGAAGGCCATTCTGCAAATCTGTTATTGCTGACAAAATTCTGCAAGAAAAGTGAAAAACACGTCACATTCTTACAATCTAATAACACGACGCCGTTACGATGCATTTTCTCAACGACCCAGTCGTATTGTTCAACGTTACCGTCAAACAGGAACTGTTTACAAAGGAAAGATGACTGGTCGTACTTGTAATGTGCTTACATACTATAAAAGAATTGCAGGAGGTTATCGTAAATGAAATAAATCAAATTACACCACAACAATTGGTGAACATTTAATAATATGAGGAGTTAATAAATAAGTACCTGGAAGACCGAGCTCGCTCGGGGGATAAAAACACCAAAAAACATTGTATCCTAGCCCTATCACAGCTTGCCGGTCTCTTAGTTTTGGCAGCACACATCGTGAAATGTAAAACTAATAGACCGGGCTAGCTTTTTTTAATTTCTTATACTGGTGGTGCCATCGCACGGCCAACGATTAAACTATCGGCATAGCCGATAGCAGAGTTCTGTATCGATGTTTCCCACGTGCTTTTCTCACAATTTATTTATTTACGATATAAAATGAATTTAGTGAAAGTCGAGACATATTTCAATAAATTCCTGGCACCGGATTATCGATATCCTGCAAATATCGGCCGGCGACGTAAAGCCGTTTGCCCTGGCTGGGGAATACATACATACTTGAGATTACATATTATTTATAAAATACTTACGTGTTACTTGTCGTTCCTTTACTAATTTTTGCAGATTGTGTCGAATCGGAATGGTATTCTTCAGATTCTGTCCCTGTATCGTTAGCTTCAGCATCAAATGACGGTTGTTTATTGATATTTAACAATCGCTTGCTGCTTTTAAGCGCGGCATCTTGTCTTTGTATGCTATTTAAACTGGACGTTCGTATTAAAGGAGCCGGATGTCTAGTTCTTGTAGAAATAACGAAATCGTTTTCGTATTGATACAGATCATTCCTTGGATCCCAAGGTCGTACATCCGACTGCTTGTACACCCACTGTCCCGTTTTTAAGTCTTGTTGAAAATGTATAGGAATCCAATCTTCGCACTTAGCTTTCCGTTCCTTCGAACAAGCCCTCTGCGCTTCTTCCAAAGTGGTTTTCTCGTCTGTCGCAGCGTTCATATCGTCTCGTAGAATAGCTGCCGACACGTGCTGCCAAAGTCTTTCCGATTCGAACTCTCCTTGTTGGTCAACAGGAACGGTGTGTCTCCTAAGTCGACTTTTACGGATGGCGGCAGTCGGATTCCAAAAAATTTGTTGCTCACCCGTTCTTCTATCTTTAATATTAATAATCCCGTCCCAATATCCCTCAATAGTGGCAAGAGTTTCTTTTCCGAGGCGTAATCGACCCGTAATACAATTAGTATGTTCTGCCCCGCCCAAAAACGGCTTCAACTTAAACTCTATTTCAGTTTGATAACCGGTTTTTTCGCATTCTATCATCACCTTCCCCCCTAATTCCATACTTAAAGTTCCCATCAGTATCCCTTTGCAATGGGCGTAAGGTACGGTCAAGTTATAGTTCTCACCTCTCGGAAGCAAGGTTAGGACCGCGGTACCGTCTAAGATCGCAGACGTCGAGTTGCCGTAGAATTTCGACTTCGCGAGTATCGATGCGGAAATCGAAAAACCGTCCATACGGTTCGTGACGTAAAACGCCGACACCGGAGGATGATGGGAAACCTGTTCCGCGACATAAAACGTTTTCGAACCGTTCGGATGCAACCAGTAACATCGAAACGTTTCTCCCAGTATCGGGTTATATGGCTTCTTTAAACCTTTTGGTTTTTTATATAAACCGGACAAGTACCATTTAACCACGGTTTTCATTCTTGTGAAAGCGTCATCTTCTAATACAGCTCTAAGGGTTCAAAAAGAGTTACAACATCAACATCAAATCAGTCTTATAATTCTGTTTTTATATACATAGTCAATCAATTGAATTATGTACCGTTCATTCCCCTTTTTACTTTCTCTTACCTGAAGGTGGAAAGAGAAAGAGATTTTGATATATCTAGGCTATTCTAGAACTAATTTTTTCGTTCAACCTTCAGTTGTATTTAGAAATTTCTAAAAATCTAAAAATTATTTTGGAGAATTTTTGTTGTCGCTACGATAAGTCAAATCAATCTTATTAACTTTCTACTTAATAGAAATAATTTTTTCTATTTAATAGAAAACAACTAACTCGTTGAATTGCTTATTACATATATCATTATATGCAGGGGCATTGTGTTTAATTCTTTCTTTTTTTGATTACTATTTTCAACTATAAAATATACATTTTCACAACCAGAACAATCAAAATGCAAATAATCAGATGTTTCAAGAGAGTTAGTTGTTTTCTTATGCATTTTCGTACCAAAACGATACATTTACCTAAACTGATTATTCACATATATGATTAAACAAAAGTTGCCATTGCATATTTTATTCTTTTGTTTTTTTATATAAACCAGACAAGTACAATTTAACCACGGTTTTCATTCTTGTGAAAGCGTCATCTTCTAATACATCTCTAAGGGTTTAAAAAGAGTTACAATTCAACATCAAATAAGTCTTATATTTTTGTTTTTATATACATAGTCAATCAATTGAATTATGTACCGTTCATTCCCCTTTTTACTTTCTCTTATCTGAAGGTGGAAAGAGAAAGAGATTAAAAGATATATCTAGGCTATTCTAGAACTAATAGTACTATTTTTAGCAATTGGTCCGTCCGTCCGTCCGTCCGTCCGTCCGTCCGTCCGTCTGTCCGTCCGTCTGTTTGTCCATCTGTTTGTGCGTCTGTTTGTCCGTCTGTACGTCTATTTGTTATCAATACTTCTCTTAGAACTAGGAGAACAGGTGTTAAGATATATCAAAATCTCACCATCAAAATGTTTGACCGAATACTTTCTCTTATGCCTTGAGGTTAGAGAAAGTAAATTTTTTTTTCTCCGATTGATCGACTAACAGCATACAAATAAGGATTATAAACGATTTATTAATAAAGGACTTACCGAGATAAAAAATCCACGTGATAGTAAGAATCTGTTAATTTATCCAAAAAAGACCTAGGTTCCAATATAAAGGTAGGCAACACAACTTTGCTCAGATCCATTCCCGGTCTAACTTGCTTAACGAGATACCATATTAGTGATTTGTGTTCATCAGCTAATTCTTCAACTTGTGCACCGGCCTTAAAGATATAATCATGATATTGAAATATAAAAATTACAAATAAAGTAAATAAAAATATGGTCATATTGGATGTAATATTATTTAGAAGCGTGCCAAAAGTCAAATTTTTACGCTTCCAAAATAAATGGTGTAGTTTTTCCCAAAATCAAAAAGTAGTCAAAAACCCAACACTCCGTTCTTGTAATCTATGAAATGAAATATTATTTATAATCAGTCTTACATCTCCAAATTCTTCTTCCACATTCGGAACGTAAGGTGTTTCAATAGGGTCATCATCAATGTATTCTTCCTTTCCAGAAACCTCCGAATCTGTATCGCTGATTTCACAATCCGCAGCGCAGAAATGGGCTCCATTATCCGTTTGACTAACATCATCTAAATCTACAAGAAACAAACATTTGTAATAACAATATAATGATATAACTAAAAATGTTTGTCTACAAGAAATTAATTTCAAAGTCTCTTAGGAAATGATTATTTAGTCTAATAGTACTTTAAAATATATATATATATATTCCGAAATATTACCATGTACAAAATGTTTTTCATAATCCGCTTCGGACCATTGTGTTTCGTGACTAGTACTTCCAATATTGGTTTTGTTAGCGGACCTAACCAAAGCGCCGTCGTTGCGGATGGAAATTTCCAAAGCATCTAACCAACACATTCCCGAAGCCTGGGACGAAGCTCTGAATATCGAGTGTGACGTCGGTAATGGTTGAACAACGGCCCCTAAAGCAAAACTTTATACGAAAAAATTTTTAAACACGTATACAGATTCGGGAAAAAGCACTTTGAAAAGTAAAGCTTATTTCCAGAACTGTATATGCGGTGTACGTGATGGTAATACCGATCGTTTCGTTTTCCGGTCCCCTTGGAGCCCAAATGTTTTGATCCAACGGGTTGTATAGTTTAAAGCAAAAACCATCTTTTTTGCTCGGCCTTTCTATGACTTTGCACGAATTTAAGAGTATTGTACCAACCCAGTGATTACTCTAAAACAATATTTAATCTGGTAACAGTAACAATAATTTATATTCACTTGATAAAAATGTTTTCTTTTTGAAAATTTGAAAAATGAAAAAAATTTGATCTATTGAGCAAACTATTCCGTTGGAAATTCATTGTGGATTAGTATAAATAGCTAGTAGGTTAGGTTAGTATTATCTGATAACGCAAATCTTTATAATTATAAAAGTCTTATAACCAGGGCTTCGAACCGTAATATTTTTCGTTCCGGTTCAACTAAAAAAAAATATACCGGTTCAGTTCCGGTTTTTGTTCCGCCAAAAATTAGGGTTTTTTATTCGGTTTTCGGTTCAGTTTCGAGTGTATAATTTTATTTATATTCTTATTTGTACTAAAAAAATAAATCAACTGGTGTGGCTCACTTACACGACTTTCTCTCACTTAACCCCCCGACCTGCTCTAAACGGTGCGACTTTGGACAAATATATGTTAATAAAATTGATAACAAAATTCGACGAAAGACCAAGAAATTCGACAGTATGGAAGATACCGTAAAATCGACAAATTTAACAAAATCTGCCAAGT
>JAWQRJ010000641.1:0-19423 GCA_033557515.1 Diorygopyx duplodentatus | reverse complement strand
GGTTCGAGCTCCACTCCGGGACACTATTTTTCTTTATTCAATTTTCTTAAAAATTACTGCCATTAGGCTAAATGTAAATAATTATAACATCACGGAGTGCGTCCTAATCCAGTTTCCATCGTTATTTCAACGTGACTGGAACGTTTGCATACTGACGTATGGACGTCGGACGTATGTCGTACTTTGACAATAAACAGGAATGTAGAAACGTGGTTTCCAACGAGCGGTATTCGAAGTCCTTGATGGCTTAGTTGGTAAAAGCATCCAACCGGTGATTGGAGGTCGCGGGGTCGAATCCCGCTCCAGGTGTAATGATTTAAATAATTATGGAACAGTGACTATGAATATGGTTAGTACAACAGTTAATCATGATAACAGCAAAATATGGGTAGCAAAAGAATTGAAAACCAAGGTTGATAGTCACATAAAAGTACCAATAACTAATTACAGAATTAAAAGAGGTTTAGCAGATTTCTTAGCAACAGGAATTAAATTTATAACAGGAAATCTGGATGACAATGATGCCAAAAGGTATGATACTATTATAGAACAATTAATTAAAAACCAAAACAAAGGAAAATTTTAATTTTAAATTTTTAAAGGAAACAACGACAAAGATAATTACAAATTTCATAACTGTGGAGAAAAATATAAACCACTTATTAGCAGTCGAAGCTCAAAATAATTTAGAAAATACGCTAGACATTATAATTGAAAGTTTGCTAGCTTTTTCAAACAAATTGCGCGATATAATTAAAATATTAAATTTAGTGCAAAGAAATATTTTACATTCATAACTTGTTCAACCATAGCAATTAATTGAAACGTTGAAACAATTTCATTTAAACGTCAAACACAGGTTCCAATTTGAAATAATGGCAGGGAATGCTTTTATAATAGAAAGTTTGGTAATGAAAAATAAGAAAATATATACTTTTGTAACCTTTAATATAGAGATTGTATATTCTTACGTAGCCGTAGGACAAACTAATTACTTCACAATGAATACAAATTGTAAAGAAATAAGTTTAAGCAAATACTTATGCGAACAACAGGTAAAACACAGTCATGATAAACAGGGTGAATATGAATTGATGAATCTTTTGTATTTTAGTACAAGCTAAAACACGTGTAATAATTTGCAACAAACAAGACAGTTTAATAGAAAAATGTAATGCAGTAATTAAACATCATTTGCTACAGGGAACTTATATTATTCAAAGAAATGATTATAAATTCAATTTTATTATGAATTTAAATAATACTATAAATGACAAAGAAAATAACATCAAATTAGAAAGAATAAAGTTGAATTTTAATGAGAAAGAACAGTTATATTTTAAGACGTCTAGTTATGTACATCAAGGAATATTATATTTTATTATCATTGTAATCGCAATAGTCTTAATGACATATGGTAAAAAAGCGCTACGCTAAATAGAGTGACTAAGAAAACAGAAGAGATGGAATACCAAGGACTTCAGGAGAACTCCAATCTAAAGAAGGGAGGAGTTATGTGTCACCACGTATGACCCATCTCAAGTAATGCTGATGCAGCATGACGTAATTCGCGTAAGATAAGCTTTAGTATATAAGACGCGTTCTCCGTATGAATAACTAAGCATATTGTCGCTCGCGCTCTAACTATTACTGTGATTTGGAGAACAAATAAATACGTTACAACCGTTTAAAGAGTATTAAATTGCTTTTAAAAACACCACCGCTCCGCTGGGAATTGTAACTTTGGAGAGTTTAAATTTAGTTATTAATGATGCAGTTAAGGGGGTCACCGAAATAGAAGCATTTTTTACACCAAATCGCATTTACATTCTCATTCTCGTTCAAGTATTGTTCGATGGAACTTTCTATCAAGTTTTACTGCAGGTTCTACTATACAATTTAAAAAATTAATAGTGTCAAAAACAGCACAAGATAAAAGTATTGATCTAAATGAGGTTCACGATTTAATTAAAAAAAGCTCACATTTTTTAAAAGAAACAAAAAATGGTTACAGTAAACTAAAATTGGAGGCTACCGCTATTGCACAAACATGGAATGTAAATGTCCAGTTTAAAAGTAAACTAAAAATATTTTGATGAACTTTGTCAGGATAATCGAATAATCGACGAAGAACAAAATTTTAAAACGTTTAAAAAGATATAATACACACTCAGTTAAACTCTAGGTTCCAATCTCTTTTACATGTGGTAGAAAAATCTGATTTTCTTTTACCAAAAACTTCTTTTGCCAGAAAGCCAGAACGAAATGTTTTTAATCGCTATAACTATTATCATAAACCAAAAGTTAAGTTGTATTTACTTAAATATAAATAATATGTATTACTAGGTAGTATTTAAAATATTTCGAGCAAGTTATGTCACTTATATTTTATAGTTTTGATGTAAGGAACTAACCGCTGGTATACTTAATATTTTTAAATTTAATAATGTTAAATAGTAATGAAATAAATAAAAAAATAATAAAATCTTGAATTATAATAGTTAACAAAATCTTAAATTATAATTTATGTATTTTTGGATTGTTTCAATTTTGCAATTGCCTTAAGATTGGACGGAAAAAAATTGCGTGGGACCAAAATAAAGTTCCGCCACTGCACTGAGCATGATGGACTTTATCTCGTGCTATTGCTGCGGCAAACATAGCAACAAAGACCTGCATATCATGTTATATGCGTGTCAGGTCATTAAAAGGCGTTGTCGTGTTACTAGAAGTAACCGCACATTTCAGACGCTTGTTAAGATCTTCAAATGTCTTGTGAAATGTATTCTCATGTGCGGTGAAACGTTTCAGCGCATTTTGAGCTTCCATTTGTTAGAAATTCTGAATTTAATTGGCAGAGCTAATAGGACTACAGTTCCGCACTTATATTAGTAATGTAGGAATATATAAAACACACAAAAGTAGTAAAAAGGAAAAAGAAGGAACATTGGACTTTTGCAAAAACAAACAAACACAAGGCTTAAGCAGCGTGGCTGATGAATAATGAAAAACAAAGGTACGTGATTACAAGAAATAAATATAAATACCTGTGTATCTTTACGTGTGTCTAAGCCCGACCTTGTGAACCTAAACAGATTACACGGAATCGACACATCAAAAAAACACCTAGTCTCGTATGGATTTTTGAATCAACTACCGAACACCAACATTGATGGGTAACAAATGTAGTCACCAACTCCTTGTGTAAATTTCATAGTTTTATGTTTCAAAAATGGGCAGTAAAGACGCGTATAAGCTAGAGCATACTTTAGCATACCCGCCCAACCTTGAACGTTGTCGGCAGTTTTCCAACATTAAAACTTCCTTCAATGGAAGATAATATTATGTATTGTATTCAAATATGTTTCAAATGGACCCCCAAACATTTTCAGTGCATACGTTGCTGTGAACCTTGTTTAAGAGTTGATAAAGTTCACAAAGAGACATTTTAGAAAAATTAGGACATTAGTTAATCTCAAATAAAAGAGAGAATTATGGAACAGTAATTTGAAGAGATTCTTTAGTGCTCTTCTTAGAAGTTGACGCCGCGAATGGAAACATTAGGTGAACGGTAAATAAATATCTGTTTTTTCAACATTAAACTTGCTGTGAAGTAAATTCTCCTTATAAAGAAATTGTGATAACTGCACATTTTAATGTTCATTTCCAAAGTGATTCGAGAAAGTCATAATCACTATGCAATTTATTTTTATCATATGGATTAAATAAAACAAATTCTGAAAACAATCTTCAGTTATACCAACAGCTTGGAACATATATTGCGCAATTTGGATTTAGAGGTGCAGGAGTGTTTCGAACTCATATTGCATACTCTGGGGTCATTTTATGATTTGGCAAAGACCTTTGATTGCGTAGCTTATGATTTACTTATGGAAAAACAACATTCCACTGCGTCTCCTTCAAAAATCAAACTTCGCAGATATATCAGTGACATATATTTTATGTTGATTTACCAACCAATCGCCTGAATGAGGCAAAAACACAAACATTGAAATTTTCATTGCGCCATGTACAGAAAAATACCAGTCCCGTGATATATTTAGATGTTTATCTGAATTCTAAACTTACGTTATAGGACACATTTTGAGATGTTTAAAAGTGATTTCCATACTGAGCTATGCTGCATGCTGCAAGGCTAAATTCTAAGGTAAAAATATTGCCAAGGTAAAAATATTAACTCTACCCTGCATTTACATATGTAAATGTTTGCTTGTTGTTAAGAGTAACATTTCAAGATATAAAACACATGATTAGACGCATTCTTACTCTACCAGGAGAAGTAGCCGAATCAGAAAACATAATAGAACGGGGAGACTTAAATATTCACGAATTTAAATAGAAAATTAAACATTATCTTCTCTTAAAATCATACAGTAGCTTTAATGAATTCTTTCCGTAGCACTCTTGTCTTTATTTACTCGATGTTCATTATTTATTGTACTGTCCCAATACACAAAAACCCTGATTTAGACGATAAATATATTCTTATACATTTTGTATTTTATAACGACTTCTAAAAAACATGTACAGTATAAAATTCCCCAAAAACAATTGTTGCTTAATTGAATATTAATGCACAATACCTTTTGCGATTTAAGTTTTGATACAGGCTAATACGCACTGGTGAAATGTTTGGAATTATACACTCTACTCATGTTAACATAATTGTTATGCAAGAATAATAATTTTGAGATAGCCTCCAAATTTTAAATGCGAACTCCGATTTATGTGTTAAATGGCACTTTACTCTTATCACAATTTCACGTTATCAACATTTTATTTATGGCAAAATACCTTTCAGGCCATCCAATTGATAGTTTGGAAAAGACAATATAAATGTATTATAGATAAAAGAGATTATGTTATACTAGAATAAAACAAATAATTAAATATGAAAATGCCCTGAAATAAAATGTTAAAACGAATAACAATATTTTAATAACGATTTCTTCTTAAGTTATTTCCTAACTATCTTCCTAAAATTTACTTCTGGTAAATAAGGTGATATAAGTTCATTTACTGTAGTAATTTTTAAATTAAAGGGACTGAAACGATAGTCAATATTACTGGTTTAGTTTGTCGTGTTTAGTGAAGTTCTAACAGCTATCATTTATTTTTTTAGCGCTCGTTATCAACTAATGCTATTTAATTACGTTATTTTCAATGCACTTGGGAATTGTGCGGACTTCTTTCTAATTATATTTATCAAGAGCCCAACCCATCTTCAACGTTAGTAATTACTCTTTTTTGTTAAGTAACTAAATAGGAGTAAACACTATCACTTAGACCTAGACAAAAACCTATAAAATGGCACTATTTTCAAATTTAACCGTCATCATTACTATTATATCTTGACGTACCTCATTATCGAGGATTTGCATTATCTCTGTTGAAAGTAATTACTTTTTTATGATATGGTTGCAATAAATCATATATTATTACGATTTATAAATTTTATAGAAGTTATAAAGTATTAGAACAAGGTCTAAAACTTTAAAACAACTTTAAATTTATTTTTGACTTCAGCATACACACAAAGTTCAATAAACAAATAGACAAACAAACAAATCTACAAAGTGAAAGTAAACTACTTACTAAAAAGCCGTTCTGGATAAGCAGTAAAAGATGCGAGATTCGAACTGGGCAGAAAGTTCAAAAACGAAAAAAAAAAAAAGGTTCAAAAACACTTTACTAAACGAAACGTTAGGCACAATTGAGTTTCTGAAAACTTAAATGTCCTGTAACCGTTCTCAACTTTCAACTCGATAAAAACTTTTTACGACTACGTCGGAAATCTCGCAACTGCCATAGGACGTCGTAGGTGCGGCGCGAAAGCTCGGCTTCTGGTGCGGAGTTCCAGAGGCGACTACCGCGCAAATTTTTAGAATGCGTCGGACGTCGGCGTCGCGACGCGTTTGCGTGACGTCGCGACGCCTCCGAAGTTAGATGCCGCAACGGAGTTCTTTGGTCTGCACATTCACGTTTTTTGCGTGAAGTAAAATAAACTTTGTCCATCTTTTGTCAATGCGTGCAAGAGGTCTAATAAAAATGGTGATGAAGAGCTCCGAAAGCTGGAGAAGCTTTTCAGTACAGCCGAAATTAATTGAAGAACATGGGTAGGTAAGTTTGCCTTCGAGGGTGGAAACGTAAAGAATTTTTAATAAGAATTATTTCAAGCATGAAAAGGTAGCAGTGAATGGATGAATATTAAAAATGAATGCTTTGAAAGTGTAAGCAAATTTGTAATGATAATTTTATTACTCAAGAAAGACACAAGATTGCCAAAATAATACAAAAAAAATTGTATCGCTCAATTTAATAATAAACAAGTTGTTCCTTCTTTATTTTTGACACAAAAAAGGGACTCCAGGGCCCCAATGTTTATCCTGTAGATGGAATACTTGCAATGTTTAAACGTAAAATTTTACAACCTCTGTTCCAAATTATGGTATACATTGACGGTATGGTTATGGTATACAAATGTATACCATAATTTGGAACAGAGGGAGGATAGAATAACGATCCAATCGTTATTCTATCCTCCCTCTAGCTCACCAAAGAAATCTGCTCGAAAAGTTTTAAAACACGTCACCTAATTCATTAATAGAGTTTTATTAATGTTATTAAATATAGGGATATTTTCGGGATATTCTGCAACAAATTAACCATCAAGCCATCATCTAATAGTATATAAATTTCCTTTTTGGTCATAACTTCGTTTTACTTAACCATAGGGTGTAATTGATCACAAGAATCATTCCAAGGTCACTTTAATATTTATTCTTGAAAATATAAAATTTTATATCCACAGATAAAAAAAATTATACAACTTAATTAAAATTGGTACATATCGAACCCACCTACAGCACAACACATACAGAGTGCCCACTAATGATACTACACAATATTGCCTTTGTGCATTGTGAGGCTGGTAAAGTTTTAATGCGTGCATGGAAACAAATGATATAGGACACATACTGGTGCAGTTCCATTTACATTACCCCGAAAAATGAAAAGCTACGCGTTGTTAATTAAACTGGCATAGTTTTTGGTGGGATTTAGCCGCATGAAGGGAAAAGTAGAACAGTAACTGTTCCATAAAAGGCAATGCTCCTGAAAACGTACCAATGTAATGAAGTCTAAAATGCGCGCAGTGTGCTTTCGTTATCTGGAATGTTAAAGTAGATATTGTGTAAAGGGCAAAAATTACACGGGGGTGTAACAGAATACGTATGAAGGTAATGGATAATTGTTAGTCGGCAGTTTGCTTAACGATTCATTATGACAGCTAGCTGGCGTTTTATGTTAGGTATCGAATTTTGACACTTGCCCTTTGCAGATATTACTCGCGCAATAAATGGATTTTATAGCAGTTTTGAACGACAATAACGGCAGTAACAGTTACGGTGTAATAAAGGCTATTGTAGATTTAGAACGCCCAATGAATTTTGATCGTATTCCTAGCAATAAATGGAGATTAACAAAAATTGAGAAATTTATTTCAAACATCATACTGAAGCTTAACATAATTTATGTCAGAGCAGTAGCTATGCTTTTTAAATAATAGGTTGGATTATTAAATTGAATGATCGCCAAAGGTGTACGTCATCAATTCCAAAACACCCTTTTTAAGTTTATTATTAGTATTCCGCAAGAAATAAAAATTTGCTGTCTTCTCCAACTCTTATACCCATGCAGATCACAGTACAGCATCAAGTTCACATCAGTACCTATAAGATTGTGTTTTATCTAGTGCACCAACTTTACACCATCAAGTTCAATCATTTCACTCTTTATACTAATCGTGCGTATGTGTATTGTAGGGTTTACAAAACAAGGTTTTTAACAGTCTGTTCTGAGTCACTTAAATTTTGTAAAGATCATTTTTTCGGCACTTACCCCAGAAAGGACAAACGTGTTTATTAATGGGTTGTACATAAGAATAGTAAACAGTATATCTGGTATGGTTATGAAGATATCCTGGATTTCGTCTTATAGACATCATATTGCACTATCAAAGTTCAATGTGTTGTCTACTATGTTGTCCATGTAACGCTCATAGTCCACCTCCCTCAAGTGAGTACCACAGATCTTATGTGTCTTGCATGTTACAGTTCGATTTAGTAAATGTCGTATACGCGCACTTATCTTCATTTAATTTGATTCTGTTGCATTTCGTCCATTCACTAATAGCGTTTAGATCTCTGCGCATCGCTAAAGATTTAATCTATTTCTTCTCCATAAAATAATGCGGTGTCATCCGCATATAACAATATTTTGCCAGCAATATCAGTCTTTAATATCATTTGCGTAGATTAAACACAAAAGGAGGCCTGGAACTGATCTTTGAGGCACTCCATACTTGATTAGCATTTTCTTACTGGGAACATTATTGCAAACTGTATATTGCTTTTTCTATAGAACATTTAAAATGTTAGTTTTAAAGAAGCACTTAAATTACCACTACTACTAGAAAAACCGTTTGCGTTAGTGTTCACAAAATAATGAACAGTATTTTGAACATTTGATTAAATAAAATTTGCAATAATTAAAAAATGATGTTTTGTTTGCAGATTTAAATAATAACACTTGAATTCATTTTATTCGAAAACGAATTGATCGATTTTAATATTTCGTGCACAGGTGTGAAGTACATGTTGAGATCTTTAATTTGAGGTTTCACAATGTGGGACATTTACGAGTTTAATGTTGGAATAGGGGGCGCCGAGCGTTTATCTCACAGAGCGACAGTTATACTACGATTCAAGGTCTCTCTATCAAACGACCTCCCAAAAACGTGTGTTCATACATTTGTTAGTTTTCGAATTATTTGGACTGATAATTTTCAAATTGACACCCATTGGAATACAGACATTCCATTACACATAAATTTGCTGACTGCGTGTTCTTTTTGTTTAGAAAGCCATATAGCAGGTTAGTTACAAAGTTTATGTCTGCAAAGAAATTTAACAGTCTTGTTTTCATCACCGTCTCAAATATTTTAGCCAGGATGGACAAGACATTAATCGGACGATAATTCAATGGTGTTAGGTACTTGGGTCCCGTTTTATATATCGGTGTTATTTTGCCCAGTTTCATAGAATCCAGTATCGACAAAGCTATCAATCTTTAAGTGTTTGTTTAATATTTTTGGTATAACAGGAAAGGTCATCTCTTTTAAGAGTTTCAGTAGAATGGGTTTAATGCCGTCTCACCTGGAGCAGCATTATTTTCTAAATTTTCGATTATTTTTTGTTTGTAGCTTCATTTTTTATTGTAATATTTTTTAATGATTTATCACCTATTACCTTTTCTGTAGTATTTGAATTATTTTTCAAGGATATCTAAAAAAAAAATAAGATTTCCGTGATACGGAACGGAGGCTTCCGTAGCCATTAACTTTTTTATGTTATTACCGCTTTTTTCAAACATTAGGGAGCTTTTTGCCACATTCCATTATTTTTTTGAGGAGCCTTCTTCCTTTTTTGTTTGTAGCTTCATGTTTTATGTAGCTTCATGCTTCTGCATTCTGAAATTGTGTCTCCATCATTTTTTACTTTCTCTCTTAAAGAGAAAGTAATGCATTCGGTCCAAAATTTTGATGGTGAGATTTTGACATATCTTGACGAATTATGGTATTCTAATGGTTTTTGGACATTGGTCTGTCCGTCCGTCTGTCCGTCTGTACGTTTGTCAGTCTGTCCGGGAGTCTGTAGTCCACACTTCTACCATTTCTAATCATTTTAAGAATAAAGGTAAAAAGTTTGAAATATAAGCTGCATGGTTTCAGTCTTTCTCTCTTCTAGAAGTATTTTCATATATAGTGTGTCCCATTTCTTCCAGACGCTATGTAAGATTTTTAAATGGAACACCCTGTATATTATTTCATTTTTCCTTTATTTATGGAATTTTATTAAATATACATTTGGCCAAAATAGCACGGTTATTGAACATTTAGGCTTAACATGGAGGTTAGAAATACGACTCCTAGCCCTCTTAAACATTTCAGCAAAAAATGTTTCAAATCAAAGTTATATTATGTAATCCCTCTACGAAACGACGATATTTTCGTATATACAGAGTGTCCCATTTATGCTAAAAACTACACAATTTCAGTTTTTTAAATGGAATACCCTGTGTATTATTACATTTTTAAATTCCTTATGGAATTGATGGTCGATTTGATACAACATATATATGTCCAAAGTCACATTGTTTAGAAGTTATTGGACATTTAAAGTAAACAATGAAATATTTTTGCTTAATATAGAGGTTAGTATATAAGCTCTACTTCCCTTACAGTTTATTTCAACAAAAAGTGTTGCAAAAAGCGTACCATGCCATTTAAAAAAGGACTCAATCAGGCGGTCCAAGGTTTTTTTGAATTTTTTTTTATAATCTAATTTTATTCACGTTAACCTGTTACACGCAGTATAGTTTGGAAGTTATTTGCAATTTTTTTGAAAAAAAATACATTTGAAACAATGAAACTTTTATTTGAACTTTTTTTTCCTAAAATAAATAGGAACAGGAAAAGTGTTTCTAACAGACGGACGTACAGACAGACAGATGGGTGGACCAACCAATTGCCATAAATGATCATCACTATTAGTCTTAGATTAGCTTAATTCATCAAGATATATCAAAATCTCACCCCCAGAAATTTTTGACGAATGCAATACTCTCTTACGCTTTCAGGTAAAAAGTAAAGGAAAGTAAATGTTGCCATGGTGTTGTTAACCTGGACCAACTCCACCTCTATCAACCTCCGTAATAGCCAAAAGGGTATTTCTCATTTAGTTTTGTTGTCTGCAAATCCCTCTGTGTCAAGAATCCAACATAGTTTGACAGATTTGAGGCCTTAGGTAACTGGGATTCATCAATCAACTAAAAAAAAGAAAAAAAAGATATCAACTTAAATGAATGATGTAAAATTGTATGTTTCTGTTGTATAAAAGTTGTTTTCTATACACGATGATCCAATAGTGAACTATGTTTATAATTGACTTTTGCATTTAATATTTCATTTTTTGCATAAATGTAAAATTTTTGCAATTTCTGATTATGTAAAATCAAAACATCAAAGGAAATTAAAATTTACTCAAAACAACGAACAAAAATTTTCAAACTCTCGCCGTAAATTACATTACTACATGATATTCCTCGCATTACATGATATTCCTCGCATTACATGATATTCCACGGGTAAATAAGCGTTAAAATGTTGCTCGTTCTCAAACTGTTGCCTTTGATTAAGCGCCAATTCAAACCCAGTATCGTCCTTTTATTTATTTATTTATCGGCTCCTATATCTAAACGATAACTTTCAAAGTAGGCATATAAGGTAATTAAACACTCCCAGAAGGCAAATTAGCTGACGGTAAGATCTACGTTAATCTTTAACTTCAGTAGAAAACTAATCACTGAAACTATTTAATGATTGAAAGTAGTTATTTCGCGTGTAGATTTTTTTTTCAACTTACGTGTGCCGCCTACAGACGATTTTTGCTTAAAACTTTCTTATACCTTAGGAAAAAAGTCCAGCTGTCGAATTTTATTCAATTTCTTTCCATGTTAAACTTTCAACTTCAGAAAACCCAATTTAAAACGTGTTAAATATTCAGAATCCATACGGTTACTTAACCTAAAATAATGGAAACGTCAATGACTTTAGTAATCTACACATCTTACGGAGTACTGAGAAACCGGCAGTTGAACATTTGAAAACGCAGCTTTTCATGCCATTCATAGAGGACGCTAGTAGATTTATAGGGTGCATTAGTTTTCATGGGTGGTTACCAAATTATTGGGCTCCTTATGTAATTTATGGTCTATTGTTAAACATACATATATCCAAAGTCGCACCGTTTAAAAGTTATTCCTAAAATACATTGGGGGGTTAGGTGAGAGAAAGTTGTGTGAGTGATCCACACTCACCCATTTTATTGCTCTCTTGTTTTTTTCTTACTTCGTGTTTGAGTTTGTTAAAGTGTGCTTTGTATTGTAGAAGTTTAGAGAAGCTCTTCAGTCTTATACATATATGCTGAATCTCTTTTTCTGATTTTAATTTTGTTTTTTAGTTCTATAGTAAACCAACCTTCATTGAAGTTGTTTATTACACTTCTGGATGTATTTCTTGTAACCTTTGCAAGTTGATTTTGGATGGTGGTTATTCAAATTTCGAAAGATAGTTCAGTTGCAGATTTTGTATAATAGGTTTTTGTTTTAGGGGTTTTTGTTTTATGAGTAGTTGAATATTTAGGTCCAATAATTTATAATCGTAGGCACAATGATCAAAACGGACAATCATTTCTAACCTGTAACATCACCAAAAAATAGGTGGAGCTCCCCGTCTACCTGTGTGAGGCGTAAGCAATTCTAAGGTTGCCATTAACATTTTTGTATGAACCTACTACCATAGGAAGAATCTTGTTTAAAATGTGTCGTCATTTAGCCCAGTGGATAGAGACAAGCGGTCTTATATGTATATCTAAATTACGAATAAACAACCGTAAAACCCACGCTGTGTATGTAATTATAGAAATAGGATCGTTGAAATAGAAATCGTTCAAACGGAGGTACACAATCTGTGCAGCCATACGTCAAAATGGCGATTTATAGAGAGCCATTGTTTACTGGAGAGATTCAGTAATTTACCTACAGTAGGGTGGCTATCCGCTTCGCATTGTGCTCTGTAGTCCTTCATGTTGATGTATAGCCCAGTATTTATAAGCGTCCTGGACACATTTAGCATTCAAATTATGGTGGTGTAGTTTCGCTTATTTCTGCAAGTACAAGCAAGCATTTTTTGACATTTTTATTTTTATTATAATTACAGCTAATTCACTCTACAATTTGTCTCAAGTTCTATCTCTCAGTGGTTTTTGCTGTTGATCAGCTGAATTTCTTCTACATGAACGTGGTAGAGAAGCCTTTTTATGATTCTTCCAAACTTTCTAATTGCGCTGGTCACCATCTTCACTTTAACCATGTGTGCAGTTTTTCTATGCCTTCATTAACACTGCTTAACATTTTTAAACATTTTACTTAGTCCAGTATTGGTCAACAAGAAATCTGGTAAGTTTAGTTAGCATAACGATGACATTTACAATAACTGAACATATCATCTAAAGAGGAGTATAAACAGAGTTTCTAACAGACTATCATCAGTGGGTACTGATGATTAAAGCAAAACATAGCTTTGTTTTCACATGGCTGGCAAGAAGTTGAGTTTAAAATTTTCGTCATTGGATTGCCTAAAAGGGTTATGTGTGGATATCGATTCCTCCCGGTCCAATAGTTTTAGACAAAGAAGAAAACAAAGACTTGCATGTTCAGTTGATAGCACAAAATGTGATAACGTCTGCCAACAAAAGTGAGTAGATTGCCGTCATAAAACTTTAATAACTCACCATTAGGAACAGAGAGATTCCGTAGAATTGATGGAGTAACATTTCCGAATGCCCAGTGGCGTGCGGTTAACGGTAACCCATCAATTTAGCTGAATGAAAATAATATTAGATATGAAGTCCTTCTTATCTTAAATCTAAAAACGTTAAAATAATAAAAAAAAAATTGAGATACTTTTTTTTTATATTTTATCTTTTGTTGTGTCTTATCTTCTAATCCAGAGTTTATTAATTTTGGAAGAGTGGTGAAGTTAAAAGCAGCCGCCTCTAGATACTTATAAATTCATATCTTCAATCGTAGGCATAGAACACTTTTCAAATCAAAAGTATATCTTATTGTGCCAAGAACTTTAAAGTGCTCTAACTGGTGTATGCCGATGACATAGTCTTGGTGGCTAAGGAAATTAAAGGAATGCCGAAGAGTATGAAGAGATATATACAAAGAAAAGATCTACACATAAATACACAAAAAAAATACACAAAAATAATGATGGTAGAAGAAGATATGGTACAGAGGATAAAATAAAGGTGGGCGCAGGGAAAAGAGCCGTAAAGTTTGAGGTAGGGATCAACGGCAAGATTATTCAGCAACGTTGGAAGGAGACCAGAATGGAACAGATGGACAGTCGCAAAGAAGAAGGTATTGGTGGTGAGCGTAACATGAGGGAAAAAATGGAAAAAATTAATAATTAAAAAATATATATTTAATGGCTTCCTTTGTAGAGCAAAATTTTTCATAAGGAGGTGATATATTGAAAATTGAACCTCTGAGTTCTCTTCCAATATTGAACACAGGTGTATACTTTGTCCTTAATCAATCCGCTGCAGAAAATCGGATTTCATAAGGATAGGATAGCTCAAATAGTGATTAATTTCCAAATTGTGTTTTGATTTCTCTAAAGTTTTCTTCTTCAATTGAAAATCCTGCACAGATATTTTAAAATAGAATCCTCGTATCTTACAACTCATTACAACTGATTAGTGTCATCGACCATAAAATATTTGCTAAAATTCTTCGTCAGGATGTTGTTTCATTGTAACATAAATATGGAAGTGTTATTTATGGAACAATTTTAAAAGTGACTACACATTTACACTAGTAATAAATAAAAATCAACTGGTGTGGATCACTTACACAACTTTCCCTCACCTCACCACGATCTATTTTAGGAAAGTGACTTCTAAACGTTGTGACGTTGGACATATGTATGTCTAATAAAATCAACCATAAATTCCATAAACAGGCTAAAAACTTGATTGCAAGCTATAATAAACTACTTATACGATCGACCACGTTAACTTAAATTCACTTAAACATAGGCAACCCAACCTACGGAAGCGAAATAATATTTTAATGTTTAATTTTTCTCTCGAAAAAACGGCATGCTTTAAGGAATGCAGTGTATAGTTATTACGCAATTTAAAAATGGTTTTAAAACCCATATTACCTACCGTATGTTTATGAACGTACCATTGATTAATTTGTGTAAACAGGAATTAATGAAACATCGTTTAGTGTAAACAATGCTAATTCAGTTTATGGACAGTAAGTTAAGCTAAGTTTTTTTTCCTGTCAAGAAAGAAGAGTAAATTTAAATACAATTGGACGCGGCTAGGGGTGGAAGTGCAAAACCCAAGTTTGTAAACTGCAAATATAGAGACCTTTTTCCAGTAGCGAGAAGGAAGTGGTCTTCGAAAAGATTGAAGTGGACGAGGGACCTATGGGTGAACCTATGCCCGGACCATCAATCCACCAATCCATGAGGTAAGAAATGGTCGGTATGGTCCAAATTAACTTACACCACATCAGTTTATGTTGACAACCATTTAAATACATAAATTTTGAAGTACTTTAAATTAAAACATTTATAGAAACCTAATATAAATACCTAAAAAATTCTAAATTAACTCTAGTTCAACTAATTAATTTTACAGTTAATATTTCCCTGTATTTTCCATTAGGAATATACTCCTTTACCCTAGGAGGTTAAGATATACAAATTGGAACCACCCTTATACCATTTCCCTTATAGAAGTGGAAGTATGGATTGCTGATATAGAAATAATAACTCGGAACCACCCTTATACCATCCCACTATTTAAACTACCGGAGGATAAAGTGGAGGAGTATGAATCGTATATCAACAAACTGTGAATAAGGTTATAAAACTGTTAAATCTGAACGTTGTATAGTTATCCTCACTATCAGAAGTAAGGAAATGAATTTGAATCATCCTGTATCGTATTTTTTTAATAATTTTACAACCCCACTGATATTTTCTTTCAATTTTTTTTTTCATTTTTGGCATTTCTCTTTTTTTAGGTATGGATATATTAGAATCACCACTTTGGTCACTACGGAGGTTCACCTGGATTTAGAATATCCCTTAACATCTTCATGAGAGAAAAGTGACTACAACGACGACAACTAAACAGCTCAATACAATTTTGGAACCCAGCCTTATACCTATCTCAATGATAGAATATACTAGAAGCATTGTATCCAACATTTTGAAGGTAAGATTTTGATACATCTTGGCGAATTAGGTTATTCTAAGGGTAATGATACCATTTTTGGAAGTTGATCCATTCATCTTTCTGTCTGTCTCTTCGGTCGTCTGTCAATCTGTGATTAACACTTCTCCTATTTCTAATCATTTTAGGGAAAAAAACTTCAAATAAAATTTTTATTGCATCAGTTTTAATTTCTCCTAGAAGTATTTTTATATGTTCTCCTAGACGCTATACAACTTCAGTTTTATCAACAGAACACCTTGTTTAATTCCCCGTTATTGGACCTTGTTTAATGTCCAATAACTCTTAAAGGTTGCGACTTTGTCCAAATGTATGCTTAATAAAATAGAGAGAAAGTAAAAATAGATTCAAGAAAGTAGAAGATAGAAAATAAGTTACTGCAGATAAAATCAGGATTTTTAAATATTAATTAAAATCGTTTTCAAGATGATAATTATATAATGACCAAAAATCAATCCAAATAAACTATTCCATATTTTGCATTAGCTATTACAAAAGGTATACATATATGTACTTACTGATGCCTCTGTGTATTTTTTAGAACTTTACACGTTTTACGTAAGTAAGTGAAGGGCACATGAAACAGTGTAAATTCATGTAGGCCACAAAAAAACTCCAAATGAATTTTGTCAGGGTGTGTTTGTATACCCTGAGGAATATATTAGCGTGTATAATGTCGGTTACTCCCATACTATTCTTATTAAGTTGACGATAACAACACAGCATATTATGCCAATTTGAATAATGAAGCTACATCACCTGCCTATCCCTACTTGGTAGGTTTCACTGTTTTCGGAATGGTCTGTCGTGGTGGATGCTTGGGTGTGGACGTTTCACCAAACTCCTGACATCGTGTGTGTAAAAAATCTATCAATTCTAGGATATGAGTTTGTGGTTCACTTCTATTTCACTCGTCAATTTTCAACATAAATTCGATCTTCGACTGTTGAACTTTTAACTTAAAAGTGCAAATACACAAACAGCTATTTCTAGAGATGTTTATATTTTTTAGATTTTGTTGAAATTAATTTTATGCTAAAACTAGTAATTTTGAACTACGGATTAAACTTTGAATTTATAAACGCCCAAATAACGCGATTAGTTTTGAAACATATAAAAGTAAAAATATAATTAAGCACTTTTACAGTACAATGATTAAAGTCGTTGCTATTTTTTGCAACTTTTGATTTCAAATTGTTGTATCCATGATCTCACGCGCCAATATGAAAAGTCTTAAAGTTGTAAAAGATATCGAACTTCATCGTAAAATGCCCTCTGCAGTATAATGAATAAAACGATACTAAGTTTTCGATATTTCCAGAAAATGAAGATCCAAGTACCGAAATCAAAGTATCAGAAGTAGTAACTTAAAGCAGTAAACCTTTTTTGTGTACTTTTAGGTGTTTAGTTTTAAAAGTTCAACGTATTCAGTTCACAAAATGTGTACAGTAGACGTGTTTAATTGGTACTGCCCTTAATGGGGACAAATGTCATCGAGATTGGAATAAACATTTAGCAAAGTTATCATCTGTTTTACGAACTCAAGTCTATGAGTGTCTATATTGCTTTTGGAAGGAACTTTCCTATAAATGTGAATAATGATGTCGTAGGCTTTCGCGGTCGGTGTTCGCCGGTGTTCACGTACTTCGTTAGTGTATATCGGCGAAACGAATCGACCTGTCAACGCTCATGTAACGGAGCACGAACGCTGCACTAGATTGAAACGTATAGCTGAATTTGCACTTGCTGAGCATAGACTTGAAACCGTGGCAAAAAATTCTTTTTAACCAAACCAAAATCCTAGGCCGCGAAACAATAGAAATATCAAAATATCCCAATATAATCTCAATAGAGATACAGGGTTCCCCCTCTACCACACCTGAAAATCTGTCCTTAACCTGACCTGCTGCTGACCTGATGCGTACAGTTACATGCTACGAAATCTATCAAAGGTACAGTATCCGAGATGATGGACGTATCTAACACGGCGAACTTAATATTATCTGTCAAAGTCAGAACAACTCCATCTCCGCGAGCTCTACTAACGCGAAACAAATGACTTAACAAATTGATAGTAGGCGGGAAATAGTTCAGCGTTGAATATTGAGTCAGTCAATCTACTTTCAGTTGACACTGATATAATCTATAGACCTGCAATTTACGAAAAATGACCACATTACTTCCAACAATACTTCCAACAATGAATCTTTGGCCGTTGCACGTTTAGCCATTGGCACCAGAAAAACTTGCATCAAGAAACGAAAAACACACCACACTTGCAAGAGTGTTAAAAACACACCACATACTCCACCGATAAGTAGATGAAAAGCTGATCATCATTCTGATCATCAACGATCTTGGGATATATTCAACTCCTGATTCACAGTAAATGCAGAAAATAAAAGAAGAAATGTGAAAAAACTACACAAAGGGGCAATTAATATTGACTAATATTAATATTAATATTGAGCCTAATAACTGAGCCAATTAATATTACCAATCAGACTAGATGAAGGCATAAAGGAAACCAGAGAAAATAATAGCATGGAAAGTGAATTAAGTAAAAATTACATTAAATAAAGACCTAAAAATATTTAAAAGATAACTAGAGATGATAAATATAAAGACCAAACAATTATAATGAACTGACAAGAAGAAAAACAGTCAACTGAGATAAACAAAAAGCTATTAGAATTGGTGGAAAATTTTGAATAATTAGGAGCAATTTACTCACGATGGAAAATTGGATAAAGATATAAAAGAGAGAACATCAGAGGGTTGTTCAACAGCATTAAATATCTAAATATCTGATACTGGTGAAGAAACGAATATGAAAAAAGATGTAGGTATACAAAAAGATATTCCCAGTACTAACGTACGATGCGGAGGCAGAAGATTGAATAAAATCATTAATGGATCAAGTAAAGTACAAAGACAGGAAAAACATTAAAGATCCAGCCCATAGAAAATATAACTTGAATAGAGCCAATTACACAATGTCAAAAACACAAGAAAAGTACATGGAACAAGAGCTAACAAGCAAAACAGAGCTTAGAATCAAGAAAAACATGATCAAATGAAATAGAAGACATTATTTATTTTAATAAGGAAGTACTACAATAATGCTTTATTTTCGATATCCGAAACACAACTGATATTATTCATTTTATATTAAACACCATTTTGATATTAGTGTTGTTTCGTACGATGTTTTATGCGCATCGCTAGCCATAGAAAAGATATGTTATTAATCGAGATACTAAATATACTAAATAATAGTTATCGGGGGCCATCAAAATCAAACTGCATTGGCAATACAGTCAAACCCCTCCATAACATGGAGTGTCAAATAGCACTATTTGGTGAACGTCCAGCATACGTAATGCTCATGTAAATCAGGGAAGCATTTGTGGCGAGGTAGTAAATTAGTTTTACTGTTGTTTTATGGGGGACATAAA
>JAWQRJ010000640.1:0-19430 GCA_033557515.1 Diorygopyx duplodentatus | reverse complement strand
TCAATCGAGTTATCAAGATATTTCGCATGTTTAGTTCTTGACAACATAATGTGGTTATGGTTTTAGCTTATTTTATAAGACATAAATTACTAAAGAAAGTGATCAAATCGTTCTCCATTTCTTTCTAAACAAATCAGAATTCTTGATTGGACTCCATTGACAATTACATTTCGAATTTAAATATACACCTATAATAGTGTTGATGTCAAAAGAAGTTTTTCAAATTATAAAAACATTGTTTTAAGTGATCGACGACAGAACATTAAAATGGAACACTTTAATGAACATTTAATAATTTAGTGTTTCAAACCAAAATAATTTTGTTTTTATTAAAAACTGTTAATAAAAAGTTTTTCCTTTTAAAAATACATGTTTCGATTATTAAATATTATTTTGTATCTATTAATTAAAATGTTTTAAAAGTTTGTTTTATTTAAAGTATTGAAGTTTTTTGACTGAACATGTGTTCTCAATGCTAAACATTTATTTTACGTTTTTGTTGAAGTATTTAAATGTTAATGTTATAGGAATAAAGTATTACAAATCTCTAAATTAATGCTTATTTAATCAAAAATGTATATATAATTTATACAATTTTGCAAAATGTATGTGCTTTCTTTAATACTTTTTTTGCGAAAATCGATATGCTTTTTAAGCGCCTTTTCCACTATTTTTAATTTCCACTATGCTTTTTAATCCGGACCCTACCCATCACAAACTGAGTGGTCTACAAAACAGTTATTTTTCTAATAATCTCTCATTTTCCGACGAAATAGAACGTGAAAAACTTTATGTTGAACAATATCGATCACCCTGTTTATTACGCTGCATTTTAGAACTTCTTTTGAGTGTATTGTAAAATTTATAGGCTTAAATTAATTCACCATCTGAAGAAAATCAATTTTGAGAAAGAAGTTTAAGATATTTTTTTATTTTTACTGGATAAAGAAAATGTTCTATTTATTTGTTACTATAATAAGTTTAACAATATATATTTTGGTATTATAAAACACCTTTTCATTTAAAATAAAACGTGTACATTTCGATAAATGTTTTATTTTAGGTTGTACACTCAATTTCGTGAAGAGCTGTATTAATCAAGCGGCAACTGCCTAATACAAATTCCTTTTAAGAATTATTGTATTATGTACTTAAATTTTTGTCTTATGGGACATTAATTTTTCGAATTCAAGCTCCTTATTTTTGCTCATAAAGTTATGTGAGTCTTATTACCTAATCTTATCTATTACATCAACGTCACTGTATATATTAGATAAAATTCCCACATTTTAATAGTAATCGCGACAAATTTCGCAATTTTGAACCCACTCAAATTCCAACACATTCGTTGGAGATTTCAAAATATATTTTCTGCATTATCTGTCCGAATTGACAGTAGAGTAGTGTGAGCGAATCGTAGGGGGCCGGTCCTTTTTGACAGTCCATTGTTTTAACAAAAATAATTTTTGAAAGAAGTAAATTTTGAAAATGTCAAATCCGAAAGAAGGTAAAACTAATAACTGGACCAACTACGCCGTACGGATTATAGTAAATACAGCTTCGCATCCATTAGAGTACGCCAAAGTCCTCATACAGGTTAGGTTTTCGGCTTTTCATAAAATTCGCCTTTGAAGTCACATTTTCAGTTGGGACATGAACCTATCACTCCGAGACCGGCCACGACGCTTTTCGGAAAACCCGCCCTAAAATTACCAAACGTTTTTCAATATGGTAAGCAGAATCAATCGAGAATTAACCGTCAAGTTTTAGCATCTCAATCTTTTAGTTAAACATATCAAATCTGTCGACGGACTGGCCGGCTGTTATCGAGGACTATTTCCAAAAGTGTGCGGTAATTTGGTGTGTGCTATTACGACGGAGAAAATAGTGGAAAAGTTTGATTTGTTCCCCAGAGAAGAAACCGATGATGAACTCGACGAGGATATGAGTCAACCGAGGGGAGATAGAAGAAAAAAGGAAGATGATAGGTCAGAATTTTATCTGTTAATTAATCAAAGTACATGTCCTACTTGTTATATTTAGACACATGCCAAAAACAATTTAAATGTGTCTGTGTTCTGCTCAAATCCTTCTTTATTTCGTTTACTTTCTCAATATTATACAACCAATTTTTCCCTAGTAATAAATAAAAAAAAAAATTGGTGTTACCATATATTGACAGATTAGGAAATTTGGATCGAAAGATTTACTGTACTAAAAGATTCCTTGCACCAAAATATTGCGATTTAACCAAACTTATCTTGGTCCAAAAAAGGCAATAATTAATGAACCCCTTTCATATGAGACCATAGCTGGATGATTTCATCGTCAGCCCACAGACTTCAACATCGGAGTCTAATTCAGTGAAATCTTCGAAAGTTATGTTTTCGCACTTCTTTGTCTTTCATTTTTGGATTCACCGCTTGTTTCCTGTTCCTCGTCCGATTCAGTTTCATTTTCTACTTCTTTCACAAAGCCAGCTTTTTTGAAACAGTTTACGATAGTCTTTTGCATCACGTCCCTCCAAGCTCAGTCAGCCATCCTCATGCAATCAAGAATGTTTAATGGCATAATTTGCTCTTTCCTATCAATGGCACATACGATCTTCTTCACAACCTCCTTCCCGTTGCAACTTTGCAAATGGTGTTTGGTGGGAGGAAAATTACTGCTTTTTACCGCTTCCATTTCTGGGCGAATGCCGTGAGCCTTACAATTGTTGAAAAGAATGATTTTCTCCTCTTCTTTTTGCACATGTTCCAAGCCTTTTTGTTCGCTTTATAGTGAAGAAGAAAAGATTTCGTTCGTTTTAAGCACCTTGGATTTCTGGATTTCTCTGGATCATCAAAGGAGTTAACTTCTCGGTCCCATTCATGTTGGCAGCTAACAGTAATGTCACTCGCTTTGTTTTCTTCCATGGCACATTTCTCCTTTGAAAACTGCAGTTTTGTCCGGAAATGCTTTAAATAAAAGCCCCGACTCATCAGCATTGAAAATGTTGTCCGCGGAATATTCTTTCAAAAGACCAGGAAGATATATTTAATCCGTTCCGAACAAAGTTCATCGCTCACTGAATGGAAGTTCTCCAGCCATCCATTGCTGCATTTGAAATCCTTGTGCCTCAGCTTTTCTGCAAACTGTTTGGCCTTTTCTTTTAACACATTGCCTCCAAGGCCAACCATTTTAACCATTTTATGAGGCATTCTTCTAAATCGGGATATCCAGCAATTCTTTTAATATTGTTGATAAAGTCGATGCTGGAATTTTGAAATCTTTAGCCATTTTTTCCTTTTTTTCCACCTTTATCTACAGCCTCTAAAATCTCTACCTTTTTTTCGATTGTCAACACATTCAACTTTCGCTTAAACTTTCTCACTGTTTTCTTTTGTTTGAAATCACTTTCCATTTTTGAGACTAGAACTGGCGATTCACTAACACTTTTTATCACTTCACTAACATTTTTCGCCGACTGTCTTAACCATGCGCAGTAAATTGTGTCTAGTGACAAATGATTGGATAGTTGAATTCCCATACGACAAGGGAACATCTGCTTTCGCTTCCTTTGTTTGCCGTTCAAGTCACCAGATGGACTTCTTGGAATCTTCCCTGACCACTGAGAGAGATAATGAAGGGTGTGATAGATTCTGGGAGAGTTTTAAAAAAAAACTCATTTTTGACTTTGGAAACAAATTCGACATACAAGGTTTTAAGTGATAACTCTTCGACATAAGAATTGAAATTAACATTAGAGGAATACGTAATGTCAGGGAAAATATATTTTTTCGGCATATCAAGGTTTTCGAGATATCAAGAGTACACTGCAGTTGAATTCTGAACCACTATTATATTTTTTATGCCATCCAATTTTGAAAAGAATTTCAAAATCTAAATGAAACTATTGAAATTTTAATTTTACCATGCCTTTACAAATAAAATTATCCAACTTCTTCCCATTCAACATGAGCAGGGTGTTTTGCAATTATGCATTTGTGCTAATGTGCTCACACACATTATACTATTTGAGAGCTGCTTTAATCACTGGTGTTCATCATGATGGTGTTTAATTGCATCACAGGTGGTTTTCAACAATTCTCCGATGACAGTTCAAGTGAGGCACACTCCAATTTTAGTTCCAATTAGAGATTGTGCAGCGTAAGTCTGGACAGTCTAGAATGTTTCTTTAGAATGTCAAGTTGAATTAAGTCCAAACGGTTTGAGATATAAATTTTAAATGGGTAATGTTAAATTATTTATAAAAACCCGTCTTTTAACAGAAATCTCATTTGTTTATTGCTTTGAGTTTTTGTGAAACACCACCATCTTATATTTTTTGAAATGGCAAGATATGTTGATATTGGTGTCATTTGAAAGATACTTGTTTTGGAAACACAGTAGTTCTTCTATTATTGATTCTTCGACATTTTTATTAGCACTTTATGCACCTGTATGTGTCTATAGCATAACGACTAGGACAAGTACTGAAGAAAGACAGTAAATATGTTATAGAAATACCAACACATTTTTTGTAGGGCCAAATTTTTACGACATTTAAAAAGGGACATAGTTAGTCGTGTAAGCGCTATTATTGTAAGCCAACCATTTCATGTTATTACAATTAGGATGATGGCACAGTTTGTTGGGCAAGAAACTAAATATAGGTAATTATAGTTTTCTTGTATATTAATGACTCTTGAGTGTAAGGTTTGCTCATTTTTTTTCAGTGGTCTGTTTGGTTCAATAGCTGAAGTGTATCGCCAAAATGGCATCACCGGTTTTTTCAGTGGATTGGTGCCAAGAATTATCGGAGATATTTTATTTTCTCTGCTTGCAGGAATTTTGACTTATACTGTTAATACATATATTTTTGAAGAAAATGAACTACAAGTGTATACCTCTGCAACTATGTCCGTAAGTATTAGTTCACTATGGAAATGAAGTGATTATGTTAACCTTAGATTAGAATGACGTCAGAAGTGGATTTAATAAGTTCCAGTGGATTGACGTTTTCAAATTTAATTATGGTTTTACATATTTTTTTGGTCTTTCACAGTTTTTGTAGAAGGCGTATATTTCGGCCAAAAACTTATGGTTTGGCATTCTTTACTTTCAGTTCATAGCAAGCGCTATAACATATCCATTCCAAGTTGTGGCAAACTGTATGGCCGTATCCAGGTCAGGATTGGCAGCTGGCCAACCACCAGAGATGCCCTTATACTCCTCTTGGGTGGACTGTTGGTTGGACCTGTCACGCCATAATCAACTCAAACGTGGCTCAAGTCTTCTTATACGGTATTACGTAGGCCCACAAGTCATCATCGGCGGACGGGCAGTGCCCATCCCAAGGAAAGACGTTTTATCACTAAGCCGCTGAACTTAACTACTAAGTGATCTATTATTTATTAGTACTTACTTCTACTACGAACGTGTAGCAACGTATTCAGTATATAAATATTTGTAATGTAACTTTTTATTACGACCTGTAAATAATACGGTACCTTTTTCAGTTTTCATTACCCGGGAATTGTACGTATACCTGGAGGTTCTGTTTTTGAATAAACTATGTTTTATTGTTTTTGTTTAATTTTTCTAATTTAGACTGTCTGTCTACCTTAAAAGAATCTCAAAATTCTGAGTTTATTAAAACATTTTGTAGGGGGCTGAAATTTTTTACAGTAATGTTTTAAGAGGGGTTGTCTGCTCCGAGTAAAAGCCGTATTTTAAATCCTTTTTACTTTCTCTCACCTAAAAGGTATAAAGAGAAAGTAATGCATTCGGTCCAAAATTACTTTCAAATTAATTATGTTTATATTACTTTGCTGAATTATTGCAAAATAGCAATTTGTCAAGACTGCTTTCAACTAGAAAAAAGAAAAAAACATGATGTTATCTTTATAAATTATGAAATATTTACCTGATGTAAGGTTTACCTAGTAGAATTGATTCCTTTGTCGTAACTAAGTACACTTTCACTTTTTTGAAGATTTATGACTACATATTATGAAATAATCAGGTGATACATTTTAAGAATACCGTAAATAAGAACCATCTACTGTGGACCAGTAGGGAAGTAATAGAAATATTGAATCATATTCCTTTTGTTTATAGACTTTAGATATCCCAAAGAATATAAATAAATTAGGAAACATCTTTTAGATAATACCTTTTATGATGTCCTCTCAATCAGTACAAAATTAACACTGTGATTATAAAAATGGAACAGACTTACCAATGGGGATGCTGTTACTCTGCTAGTTTATCCACTGAAAGCAAAAGAAAGTGTTTATTAGAATAAAACTTAATGATTTTTTCATGGTTTTAATACACACACCTCCTAGCATCCTTTAACAGACATTCCGAAGATGCAAGTTAGTTGTGGTGTGGAAGAAGGTACTAACCAAAGGTACTGTGAAGAAAAAAATTAATTCCTTTCAATTTTCATAGCAAATATATAAGAAGTTTCTATTTAGAAATGGTATAATTAATACATAGTGTAGAGTTCAATGGTTGCATTGAAAATTGGTTAGCAAGTAAGCGATAAAGGAAGATCAAATGATGACAGAATTTCTTACATTTTATCTGAAAAAAATAGCCCAATGTTCTAAAAGAATGCAAAAGACAATTTTATATATTTTTATAATTGTCAAAAATAATGCTAATAATAATAAGTAGTATTTATTAACACCCCGATCTAGTAACAAGTTCATACATTAACAAATTTTGTGATGTTTTAGCAGTGGATTATAATTTTTTTATTTTTAAATAAAAGGTATACTTGTAAAACCTCCCTAAATTAAATGTTTTCGAGAAAAGCTAACGCGAAAAACAGAGAAAGCTAGTGCAGAATCATAGGACCAATAATACTTACTCTAAAGCACGTTTCTAAACGAGAGCTTGCAAAATTAAATAATTAACCTCAGAAATATCTTTAGTCACGTTATGTCAGTGGTCACGTTATGATATCTCCTTTGGTGAGAATTTCTTGAAAAGCAAAAAAATGTTTAATGTTCATCAAGATCTATTAACTAAAATTATTTCTAATTGTAGAGAATTTCGATAGCATTTTCAAATGATTTAAAGTTTAATATTAAAGATTTGCAAAAGTGTGGTCAGTTAGAAGATACCAAAATTTGTGCCTTCAATTCAAAAAATTACCCACTTGATTTATTGAAACAAACTCTGCCATGTTTCATAAGAAAATAATTAATTTGGGAACACTATACACCGAAATTTAAAATGTAAAATAGGGTTATACCACAAAAAAGTTGGAGTGTTGGAAGATTTTGTACACAAATATTTCGTCTTTCAACCACGAAAAAAGATTTAATAAACTAAATACAATAAATTTGATTGTCAAAGGTGACAGTCAAAAGTTCAAAAATTTAGTCATAAATATTTCGAACTATATTTAAAAATTGGGAAGAAATGTGAGAAGAAAAAGCAGATGAGAAATACATTTGGGGGTTAGAAAATTTGATAATGATTGTAAAAAAACTACTGTAAAAAACTCTATTATTTGGAAGACCAGCTGGTAAAGTTGAACATTGTAAATATATGTCATATTGTAAATGAATAAAATAATTCAAATTTTCTCATTTTTTTTTCTTTAATTCCACATAATTAATAAAATGTGAAAATTAATAATTAAAAAATCGATTCTCAACTTGGGCTTAAGCAGAAAAAAAGAAGTTATCCTTGATTCTATATTTTCAAATTTTAGTGTCAATATCAACAGTGTTTTAAATATTTTTCGGTGAAATATTATTCTTAACAAAAAAATATATTGGTCTGAAAACTATTTGGTTATAGCTAAAATGACGGTATCACATACAGGTTGTTAAAAAATAAGGCTTCCTTGCACTTCATTCTTATCAAAAGTTCATATTTTGTTTTGTTTTTGGCCACCTGTGTCTTATATCCACATTTTCTATGTATAGCTAAGAAAAATGAAAATAAACTACTTTTCAGAATTTCTATTTTCTCACAAAAATGAATGTTTATTATTTATAATCATATTTTATTATATGATTATAATCAATGTTTAGCAGAATGTTGAAAATCATAACTGTCTGCCTTGTTTACTT
The DNA here is from genome assembly GCA_033557515.1 of Diorygopyx duplodentatus. Taxonomy (NCBI): domain Eukaryota; kingdom Metazoa; phylum Arthropoda; class Insecta; order Coleoptera; family Scarabaeidae; genus Diorygopyx; species Diorygopyx duplodentatus. The sequence goes on along the minus strand of JAWQRJ010000640.1, from coordinate 11,352 downwards.
GCGAAAATTTTCGAGAAATCGACATGTTCCATTGTCAATTTTTCTAAAAATCTACCGCAAAACCCCGTATGCAGAATGTCATTAAGAATTTACAAACACATAGTTTGTGTTATTTTTTGGCCAGTCTCTTCAAATCACACAAAACTTATAAAGAATCACAATTCGTCGAAAAATTAAATAGAATTCCAGGGCACATTACAATTTCTATTTTTTAACAAAAATTGATCGCATTGTTAATGTTGAGAATCGCAATTTTTTGTCTTGCTTGGTTGCAAAATTTTTCGAAAAATCGATATTTTCCAAAATTTATCCAAAACCCTGTATGCAGAATGTCAATAAGAATTTACGAACATACATACATTGTTTGCATAAAAAAGGTTATACATAATTACATGTTGCGAAATATTCCGTGTGGTTGAAAATAATTTTGAATTTTAGCTTTCGAAAAAAGAACGATATTAGCCAGATGGCCATGAAGTTGATTTCTTTCTGTAACTAAAGTTTTTCTGAACTCAGATGTTTGTGTTTGCTAAAACAGGTTTTCTTTGCCTATGTTCAAACATTGCAGGTTTTTTTATCAGCTCCAAATATACGAATGCGTACGTGACTACTGTCATTTTATGGACACAGAAGAATAAAACCGGGTAATAAGAATACAAAAACGTCATTTTAAAGGAGATATCGAACAATGATGTCGGGTTGATGACTCATTTAATCTCTAACTTTTTGAAATCGGAACTTTCTTGCAAGAAAAGATTTTCAAATGCGGTTAAAATCCAAAACTGCACAGTAATACTTGGAAGTTTATATATTTTTTTAGTTCGATCTCAGGCTTTTCACTGCATTTAATTATGGGATCACTCAAATTCATGCGAAAATTTTAAACAAGCGGAAAAATTTACATTTTGATTCAAAAATATATTTTCTCATCTCCAAAAATATATGATGTATATTTTCTACCATTACTATTTTTTTTAAACTGATCTAATAGTGGTAAACCTTAATAAAAAAGTTTTAACCGCACTACAAGACACCAAAAAAAAATTGAAACTACGACTTCAGCCTTTTCTTAAAATAAACTTTAAAATGCGGTTAAAGTACCAAATTCAACATTAATGCTTTTGATTTTTACCTATTCTAGTTCTACCCCACATTCGTATAACTAAAATCTGAATTTTACATACCTCTTCAAAGTCGATCGGCAATTGTCAGCACAGAAATTTTCATCCATAACACACTATCTATCACGATTCGACGAACACTACCGAACGCGCCGAAATCTGGCGAGTGGTGGCGCTCCTAGCGGCGAGCAGCGAAACTATGTCGAAAAATTTACAACTTTAAATAATTTTACATGTAATTCTTGCAAATTTCGCCTTAATCGGCAATTGGGATACGCCAGAACTCGATTTCCGATCGAATTTCATTTTAAATATCCGTTTCTTAGAAATAAAAATGTTATTACAAATTGTCAATTTTGAGCATTTTGCAAATGTTAAAAAAAAATTTGAAAACGATCACTTAAGACCTCCTTTTGATGGTCTTTGCAGATTCTGTCCGTTTATTAACAAAAACATTTGATTGCAATATGTCACATTATAAATTTATAAATATCGTTAAAATCACATTTTTATCCTACGGAAACTATTAAGTGTACATAGAAACATAAAATGGGGATAATTTATGCCAATTTGGAGGTTCATGAAAATGTTGAAAATTTTTGTTTTTGTTGCATTTATTTTAGTTTTGATATATCTACTATCTTTTTTCAAAAATGCTATCAAAATGCTTCAAATATGAAATTATTGAAATCTGTGCTTATTAATCCAAGGTAGAGAATTCTGTATACCTGAATTATCTGAAGAAGTTAGCCACGAATAGTAAGCAACAATAAACCTGAAACGAAGAGTAGTAAGATAAACGGTATTGAGCATATGTGTCAAATTTGTCTGATAAGACCATTATTTTGTTTGTAATCGAAATGTTGAAGAATTGTACTCCAGCTTAAACTAATAACAATAAATAAAAATGCATTCCCGATTTACTCCTTGTGTAGTCAAAAATTTAACTAGGTACTTGCAAAAACAGGTACTAAAATTTAACTAGGTACTTACTTTTCACTTCACATTGTGGAATAATTTTCTTTAATTTATAGTGATATATGATCACAAAAATATTGCTTCAGTAATTTTCTACAAATATTTTCAATTTGGCAACCATAAAAAGTAGTGTTCATATAATCCTCCCAATCTCCTTGTAATTTCCAAAAATTCCTTAGAATTTTTAGAGCCCTATCTTCAACTTTAAATGCCAAAATTCAAGATATTACTCTAAAATAGCAATTTTCTTTTAACATGGGAATTTCGGATTATAACACACATAAATTTAAACACTTTAAAATACCTGTTTAAAAAACGATTTTGGAATCTCAGCTCAATAACTATTGAATAGCATCTTTAGATTTGTTCTAAACAGTAAGAACAAATCGACATGTACTACAAAAAAGAATGAAAATAATTCCGATATTGAAGAAATTTCGGATCTTTTAGAGATACTACTATAGTTTTCGAAGGATTTTGGAAGGGCAAAAGGTAAGGATATAAAAAAAATAGTGGATTTTGTCAAAATTAGTGAAAAGTTAATGAAATTATAGTGGATGGTCGTATTAAAAGTGGAACTAAAAACAATTGAATTTATTTGGTACATAACATCGAAAATATTTGGAAATTCCCAAATAATTATATACAGAGTGTGCCAAATTCGATGTTCACTATTGGTATCTTGGAAACGGTAAGAGCTACAGACTGGGTTAAATGGAACAATATGGGGGTGTTTATCTAAGCTGTTCAGACCTTCTTTTGTTTTTTCAAAAAAAATGCATCGCCTACTCTAGATATCCTGAAAAAACTGAAAATTGTCATTTTCTTCAAAAGTGAATATTTTCCATATTATTTACCGTATCAAAAAATTTCGAGGGAAAAAGTTGTTACAAATATCAAAACGTTCTGTAAGATGCATAATAAAAATATTTTTTACCTTGGATCAGTTTCGATATGCGACTCAAAGTTGTATTTTTTAAATTGAAACCATAGTTGATTTTAACATTATTACATTAAACAACGATATAAGGTATTTTTCGAGGTATTTTTCTTTCATAGTTTAGGAGATATGAGGAAAAATGATATTCCACACAGATTTTAACCTACATCACACTATCAATGATTAAGAACTATGTTTTGTTTTCAAAACAAAAGGCTGCATATCTGGTATTTATTATCTTTTGTGCTTTAGTAGATATAAAGAAAAAAGATTTTCTGAAAAAACAGTTCTTCTCAAATTTAGTACGTCAATAAATTGCGAAAAAAAAGGAAACATGGAAGCAATAAACATGGTAACAGTAAACATAATAATAAATATAGTAACAATAAACATGGTAAAAATAAACACGATAACAATAAATCAAATTTTTCCTACAAAAGATGTTCAATATGGCGACCGTTTACTTATAAACATTTGGTAGCACGCTTTTCGATACTTTTCCTACAATTGTATAATTGACGAACGGTGACGGAGTTAAAAGCCTGTATGACACTTTGTTGCAAATCATTAATACTGTTATAACTTATTTCGTATACCACATGTTTTATATGGTCCCACAGGAAAAAATCTAGTGGGGACAAATCCGGAGATCTCGCTGACCATCGTATAGGGCCGCACCGATCTCCATATCTTGTTGCTAAATTCTTCAATTATTATTCAGCAACAATTCTTGAATTATGTGCCGGGGCGCCGTCCTGCTGAAACAAAATAGGTCCCTCCTCTTAAATTGGTAGATCATCCAACGCGTCTTCAATTTCCTGTTGCAGCAATTCGAGATATCTGTTTGAGTTAAGAGTATTGTTAAAAATAAACCGACCTATTAAACGGTGTATCAAAATGCTGCACCACACGTTAAATCCAAATCGTTCCTGAAAACGTGACTCGAACTATTTTCGGATTTTCATTATTCCAATAATTGTAATTATTGCGATTGTAAATGCAGTTGTTTGTAAATCGACTTTCATCACTCCGAAGAATGTTATTAGGAAAAGTCGGATCATTTGCAATTTGACGAGATACCATCTAAAAAATGTAACTCGCCTTTCATATTCAGTTTCCTTCATTTCTTGGCATGTCACTGGTTTGTAGGGGTGAAATTTATTTTTCTTTAAAATGCGATGCATAAATACCTCGAACTTTATGTCGTTGGAAAAGGAAAAAATCAAGTAATTTAATAATGCCAAACCAACTATGGTTTCCATTTAAAAAAATACAACTTTGGGTCACATCTCGAAACTCGTGCAAGGTAAAAAATATTTTTATTATCTATCCTATAGAATGCGTTGATCTACAACTTTTTCCTTCGAAATTTTTTGATACGATAAATAATATGGAAAATATTCACATTTGAAGAAAATGACGATTTTCAGTTTGTTCAGGATACCTATGTAGTAGGCGATGCATTTTTTTGGAAAAACAAAAGAAGGTTTGAATAGCTTAGATAATCACCCTCATATTGTTCCTGCTCTGTCTGTAGCTCTTACCGTTTGCAAGATTCCAATGGTGATACCTTTGCATTGCAAAAAGGTTGCCAACCTCTGTCATGCAGAATTCTTATGAATGTTCTTCGTAAGTAGATTACTATATTTATGGTTTAGCTGTTTACAACACTTATTTTGCAGATGGCGCAGAATTTTTTGATAGAAAAATTACCTCTTTTTTATGATAGTATTATTAAAAAAAATAAAACAAATATCCAAGGAAATGTGTTCACTTAATACCTCACAAATTTGAACGGCTCGCCACAAGAATCAAGTTCTAAAATGTTCCTTTAAACAAGTAGGTTATAATACAGTTCATACATAGATGGCGCCACTTCAATTAAAAAAAACTAATTATGCTAAAACTATTTTTGTATAAAAATGCAATAAGAGGATTTGTTTAATTTGAAATGCAAATACTATTGGATAAACAGTTTCTTTTTATAAAAAACTTCAAAAGATCAATCGTATACACGAGGCTGGTTTTGGTTTCTAAAAAAAATATTTACAATTTGATTTTACTAAATAGTTTATTGCCAGTAAATTTAGTTTTGATATAAAAAAATATACAAATAATCGCACGACAAAAAATAGCAATTTGATATCAAGGAACATCCGTAGCAGTCTATCTCAGTTTTTAATCTGTGGTAACAAGTGCATTATGGGAGACGAATGGTGGTTACTTTGTCAATCAAGAAAGTATTATTTGCAGCAGATTTAAATGTATTTATATTTATAACCGAGCTTTATATCGTAGTTAATTGTAATATATGTGATATACGATTAATGTAAGTGTAATTGTGTAGCCGTAAAGGGGAAGAATTTTTTACCTACGTCGATAAGAGAGGTCATTTCAAATGAACCTAACCCAACGTCTTGTTTAACGTAAAAAAAAGGTAAAAGCCGTTTCGACTAACCGTGGATTTCGCTCGAAAACGCATTTTAACGCACGCACTTTTTGGCATTTCATTAACAGACATCGAGTATAATTGTCAGTTTTTGAACAGTCATTACTTGTGTCATTGTAGTGGTTCAATTTTAAATTATTCAATCTGGCTTTCATTATAGGTTTCGCAAATATGTTTTGGAAGTATAATAACGCCTCGTCTTCTCAGCTGGAGACAATTCTCTGCAAAGAGGTAATAACATGCCGAACTTTTGCTATGCGCAAACTTTTTTAGGTTAACAGCTACTAACAACTTGCCGTTTCTTTGCAGGATGTTACTTTGCAAGAAGTAATGGACGCAGAAGACATCATAAATGAATGTAAATCTGAAAATAAAGCATTAATAGCATTGTGAGTATTGAACGATTATATATTTATAGTTTAAAACACCTATCGTTAATAACACTCGAGCACCATTAATTTTGCCATCAAAAATAATATTTGAGCATCAAAGGAACAAGAAATAATTTCACGTTAAAAATAAAATAGGAGGTACTTTTTTTTTAGTTTTATAGTCTTAATTCTAGTGCATATAAAATTTAGGTCCTGATAACTTTATGCATTTGCTTGTATTTTTCGTGTATTCATAATATGTGTACACGTTTCATGCTTAGCAGAAATGTGTATACAGGGCTCTATCTTATTCAGTTGTACACAGATGTTTCATTAAAAAATTATGTTAGTGTGATCTACATCATGGTGTGGTGGAAGTTTTATATGAAATACTTCTTCATATATAGCAATAGTAACAAAGACAGAACCTGAAATGAAATCGATAATGAAGAAGCTGATCATTTATCGCAAGAAAAAGAACAAACCCTGAAATTCAGAAAAGGCGGAAGAGATTCAAACGAAACGTGGGAATGGGAAGGTAGAAAGATAGAGATCAGCTTCAGGATGCATGTTCAAAAGAAACAACGAACCTGATACGTTTCCTCACATAAGGAAACTACAAGACAAGCGATAATTTCAGCAAAATAGATCTGGAACATAAGTGAACGAAAATTTAGACATAACTTCAGGACACGGATAGTACTGTTACGATTACATGATGAGAAGTATTTTGATGTATGGAGCTGAGAGATATGGGGATGGTGGGAAGATGATAAAATAGAGAGAATGCGGGAGAGGTATATAAGATGGTTTCTGGAATTGGAAGGCACCATACTGGAATATATCACATCGAAAAAAACAAAGAAAGAGAAATTAAGAATGAAGCAGGGAGAAGAGCGATGAAATACGAAGAAGAGATTAGAAGCGCAGAAAGCAAGCAGCTATTACAGAAATGCTGGAGGGAAAAAGGAAGGGCAGCCAGAAATGCGGATATGATCGGAAAATGGGAAATAAAAAGAAGAAAATGCTATGAAAGGACTGGACATGTGGAACAAGAAATGGAAAGAAGAAAGACGGATAGTTTAGATATGAAGAAACTGCTAATAATATGAAAGAGATATGCAATGGCAAGAGCAAAGACGTAGGATACATAATTTAAGGTACAATCCCGAATATGGACACATAAGGACGATACCTCACGAAAGAGAAAAACAACAACACACGAAAGAGAGAGGGTGACAAGATTTACGTACTGAAATGAGGAGAGTAGACGAAGATACTGAAGAGAAGAAGAAACAATTGGACATCTGCTATATGAGTGTGAAGACTCAGAAAGAAGACCACAAGAGTGATGGAGAAGAGAAGACAGAAGGCAATGTCAAAAACATAGTATTACGTTTGGAGAAAAAGATAAACGTAACATAAGTGAGCAATTGAAATGTATTTTAAAACTAATTGGTCTAAAATAAAATTGGAAGATAAAAATGATTTAAAAGTTAAGGGGGTCGTCTGGTTTAGTACACTGAAAAATTACGACTTTTTTCTTCTCCTTAAAAAGTTTTGGAGAAGTCTCAAGTCTAGCCCAGGTATTTATTAACATTTCAAGAAATGTCAGTTAAATATACAAGTATGTATGGTAATTTATTGCAAAGTTATCTATAGATATATACAACTAATTTGAACAAGGGAGGTTAACTCCCTCATTAGGACTTTCGCTCCTAAACACATTTACTCTGGGGCAAAAAATGTGGAAATTGCTGCATACTCTACTATAATAATAATAAGAGGTCCTACCAAATTAAAGCCTTTATTAACCCAGTATATTCTACTTAATTTAAAGAAAAATTCAAACTATCAGGTCTGCGTGATGCCCTTTTGGTTGTAGGCCTCCCCCAAATTACTCCACTCTTCTCTAAATTGAGCAGTGCTCTTCCACGTGTGGCCTGCTGTAGCTTTAGTATCGTCGGCCCAATATGTACCTTATTCACCTTTGATTTGATTTGGGGGTTTCTTTGCTTGTTTTGTTGTTTTTTCCCTAATACAGTAGAATCTCAATACCGTGAACAAAATAAAACAACGCACGTTCACGTTAGCGATTTATTTACGTAAGCGGGGGTTAATCTAAAAACGTAAAATGAAACATTAATAGAGCAGAAAACAGATTATTTGGTGATAAAAAAGTCTGAAATCTTAGTTTGCTTCTTAGGATTTGTAATTTTTTGCATAATGACTGTTTCTCTTAGTCTTTATAAAACCATGAGGTCTGTGAAGTCCACACCACTATATTCTGCCCACTGGATTGCAGTATTTAATGCAGTTATAGCGTCGTCCAGTGAAACCTTACTTGACATTTCTTGAAGATTCGAGCGCAGTTCATTTTGTTCATGTTATACGGTGGCTAATGCGTTGGAAATGTGATTTACGTTATCCGGAGGTTTACGTTATCCGATATTCACGGTATCCGAGATTCTACTGTATGTGGGAATTACCTTATAGAACAATACAACCCTAATTAATTAATTAATTATTACAATAGGCCTACTAGCAATAATAACAATATTTATTTATTTCCAACAACAGAATAAACAATGTACAAAAGGAAAGTTAGTTACATTAATTAGTTTTATGGTTGGTTTTCAAATCGTCCAATCGTCGGTGACAAAAAAGTAAAAATTGTTTCAACTATACTAATGTCGGGCGCAGCAATGGACAACTAGTAAACTTCGTGAATACTATGTGCGCAATAAAACTGAAAAAACATAACACTAATTAATATTTTTACTTTGAATTCCACCAACCCGAAAATTCCCATGCCACATAAAAAAAGACATGAAATCAAACTCCACAACAGCAAGGATCGGCGTTTGTATAAAAACTTCTTAGGGCAACAGTACACTCGACCACAACATCCCAGTTACATTTTACGTAGCATAATTCTATATAGCCGTATTTTAAACGAACTTGTTGAGAGGTGTTTAATAATGTGTGGTATTGAGTTATAAACCTTAACAATCGGGTATGGAAAACATTTTTTGAAATTTTGTGTTCTAAGGATAGATATCGAAAGTAGACGTGTAGAAGTGAATTTTTCCCATTGTCAGCAAATTAAGAGAGAAAAATAAGAATACTAGAGGTGAGAAGTAAAAAATACGATTCAGAACAAAAAGTACAGGGCTACCATTTTGGTGATATTACTTATTTCACAATGCAAAATTTTAAAAAACCTCACGAAATATCGCACGAAATTTTTAATCCTATTTTTGTGAAAATTTATATACTGACATTTGACATATAGGTACATATGTATAATTGACCTTGGAAAAACTGGTCACTTATAGTAGTCAAATTTTAAAAAGACTAGCTGACCACTTTAGAGGAGACAGAACGCAATTATGAAATGGCGCACTCTATATCTTGTATAATAGTGAAACCCCAATGATGAGACTCGATTTTCCACCAAAAAGTCACACTTTCTACCTTCAGCACTATATTTACTAAATTAAAAAGATAACACACTCCTACAAAATTTTAGGTTTTGTCAGTTACATAAATGCAGGGAGAGAGGGGTGTATCTTATAGATCCTTTTCACGCTGAAAGCGAATCTGAGCAGAAATTCCCTAGCACGTCAGGTTTTAGAGTAATTTTAGGTTGAACGGACGAAAAATGTTAATTTTTTCCAATTTTGTGAAGTTCTTGTAGGGAAATCCTTTTTTCTATTTCGTAAAACGGCATTTTATAGTACTAGACTTCAACTTTGAAATACATTTTCGATTGTCGCGGTATAATTTTTGTATGGGTTATAAGTAGAAGCGATCGGGCTGAGCAAATCATACTGCACTTCACTGATTCGTTTTTATAGTTTTGCAGAAAGTTCTTTTCGGCGCAAATTTTTTTCTCACAACTTTTTTCCAACAGTTTCGATTTTCGCAAAAAAAAGTTATCATATGCAAAAAACATAAAGAAAGCACATACATTTTGCAAAATTGTATAAATTCGATATACATTTTTGATTGAATAAGCATTGATTTAGAGATTTGAAATGCTTTATTCATATAACGTTAACATTTAAATAGTTCAACAAAAACTTAAATGTTTAGCATTGAGAACACATGTTCAGTCAAAAAACTTCTATACTTTAAATAAAACAAATTTTTAAAACATTTTAATTCATATATACAAAATAATATTTAATAATGGAAACGTATTTTTTAAAAAAAAACTTTTTATTAACAGTTTTTAATAAAAAAAAAATAAAACAAAATTATATCTGAAACACGAAATTATATAATATGAAAATATTAAATGTTCATTAAAAGTTCCATTTTAATGTTCTGTCGTCGATCACTTAAAAAAATGTTTTTATCATTTGAAAAACTTCTTTCGACATCAACACTGCTGTATATATTTAAATTCGAAATGTAACTGTCAATGGAGTCCAATAAAGAATTCCGATTTGTTTAGTAAGAAATGGAGAACGATTTGATCACTTTCTTTAGTAATTCATGTCTTAGATTACCATAAAATAAGCTAAAACTACAACTACAGTATGTTGTTAAGAACTAAACATGTGAAATATCTTGATAACTCGATTTCCAAATCATACATGCATTGATTTTTCACTCCAAATATGTAATCAACCAAGCCAACTTACATAAATGTCAAAATTGATAACTAATTGTTAGACAACTCAATTTACAACAAATGAATGTTTTGTCAAAGGATCGCTTTTGCAGCAAGAGCTCGAAAATAAAATAAAATAAATACAATAATAAATAAATAAATATAAAATAAATAATCAGAAAATGATACATTTTAGGTATAGGGAAACCTAGGATCGTTTAACGAGGATTTTAATTCTACATTTGATAAGATACTAATAATTGGTAGGTGTAATTTACAAAAATCACTTTGTCATTTAAAGTTCCAAAATGTAATTTTGTAAAGAACGTACGTAAGAATGTCCCGCCTGGCGTATTTCTGAAAAGTTCAATGTATCATCTAATGGTTAATGAAGTATGAACATTCTCGCATAAGTCTAATTATAGTAAAGAGATTTCAAAATGTTGTTGCGGTTGCATAATTTTTGCGAAAAATTCAATATCTCGATAATAACAATTGAGGTTAGGCCTGCCAAACGATACGAAAGTTATTGAAAATTAAATGTGGATTAAGAAAAAAAAATTGGGGTTATTCCATTTAAATTAACAAAGCTGTTGTTAACTTCCGGTATAACCGGAACCGCCAGCGTATTGAATTTTTTTTATCTTTTAGTTCCCTTTCTACTTGAACTTTGACAATGTACACTTATGCAATCAAATAATAATTATTTTCCAATATACTAACATAAACTAATTCCTAGTATAATAATAATATTCCCTAACTTCCCTAAATTCCGTAACTTAATTATACCTTTTAAAAAGATATTGTTGTCAGCTAAAATATAGAAAATCTTAGATTAAACATCGTTGTTCCTTTCACCCCGCTTGCTGTAT
>JAWQRJ010000639.1:0-19437 GCA_033557515.1 Diorygopyx duplodentatus | reverse complement strand
GTGATAAGGTTAGCTGTTTCTATTATTTAGCTCTCAGGGCAACTAGATTTTATGCTCGCTCGTCGCCAGCTTGTCGAGACATATCGACGCCGTGCTTGTCGCGGCAGCCAATAGTTCGAGCAGGCGGGGTTTAGGAGACACTATACGACCTTCTCCTTCAATCCTAGGAGGAGAAGGTGTGGCGTACTTGCCGGCGTGGTACGGGAATATTTACCAGTAGTGTATAGTGCTATACTCATAATTATGACATTCATTTTTCGACTTTTGGCCAGCTTTTCGGGCCTTTCAGACCACTGTGCGCCAGTTCAAAACCTTGGAATTTCAGCTTTCTTTCGGTATATAAATCACAGTTCTACAAAATCCCGTTTGTGAGTTATAAACAAAAACTGTAACACCTTACATTATTTTAATCCAAAAATAATCCTTTAACGCATTATTTTCTAAAAAATCCAATATACTTTTCAAAAATTATTGTATCCATTTGAAAACGTAGGACTTTCAGCTTTCTTTCAGTATATAAATCATATTACCTACACGGATCCGTTTATTAGTTACAACAAAAACTGTAACGCTTTACGTTATGTCAACCCAAAAATAATTCTGTAATGCATTTGTTTTTTTTTTTGAAAAAATTTAATATATTTTTCAACAATTATTGTAACCAATTTAAAACGTTGAACTTTCAGCTTTCATTCAGTACATAAATCATATATTCTATACAAACCCGTTTATGAGTTATAAACAAAAACTGTAACACCTTTCATTATTTTAATCCAAAAATAATCCTCTAACGCATTTTTTTTTCTAAAAAATCCAATATATTTTTCAATAATTATTGTAGCCCATTGAAAACGTTGGACTTTCAGCTTTCTTTCAGTATATAAATCATAGTTCTACAAAAATCCGTTTGTGAGTTATAAAGAAAAACTGTAACACCTTCCATTATTTTAACCCAAAAATTCAATATATTTTTCAAAAATTATTATAGCCGATTGGAAACGGTGGACTTTTAGTTTTCTTTCAGTATATAAATCATAGTACTAGACAAACCCGTTTATGAGTTACAATAAAAACTGTAACATCTTATATTATGTTAAACCAAAAATATTTTATTTGTTTTTTTTTGTTTGAAAAAATTCAATATATTTTTCAAAGATTGTTGTAACCAATTTAAAACGCACTTTCAGCTTTCTTTCAGTATATAAATCATATATTCTGCGCAACCCCGTTTATGAATTATAAACAAAAACTGTAACACCTTACATTATTTTAACCCAAAAATAATTCTTTAACGCATTTGTTTTTTTTATAAAAATCCAATATATTTTTCAAAAATTACTATAGCAAATTAAAAAAGTTTGACTTTCATCTGTCTTTCGGTATATAAATCATGGTTACGCCAGAGTTCTGGAAATGTTGAATTTTTCAAAATCAACCTTCCTATGTTGGTTATGCTTAAATGTTCATTAATATTTTGCATGAGGTAAAGTATCCAACTTTACATTTCAAAATTTTCTTTTGTTTTTAGATTTAATGGCCGAAGTAAACTTTTTTGAATTCAATTCCCTTCCTTTCGTGATGAAACAAAAAATGCCAATGGACATGGGATATCTATTCGCAAAATTTACTTACAACAGTAAAGAAGTGCAGAACTTACTATACTCTAGAGAAAAGTTTGACGCCGTAATTTTCGAACTGTTCAACACAGAAGCTTTCTACGGCGTTTGCCATCGTTTCCAAGCACCCTGTATAGCTCTGACCTCAACTGGGACAAACAGTTGGTCGAACAGACTAACCGGAAATGTTGGCATGTCTTCATATGTTGCAGATATGCTCACCGATTTCTCACCAAAGATGACTTTCTACGAAAGAGCGTACAACTTTTTTGTCATGGCTATACATGATTTGCTCTTCCATTTGTACGCTGTTCCTAAATTCAATGATTTAGTCCAAAGTGTCTTTCCCAAAACGCCTCATTTGTATGAGCTGATGTCCAACACATCTTTGGTTCTTTTAAACTCCCATCCAGCTCTTAGTGTTCCTCTACCTTTAACGCCAAACATGAAAGAAATCGGAGGGGTCCATTTGGAAGGTCTAAGCGATGTTAAGCTCCCGAAAGATGTACAAGAATTCTTGGACAAGCACGAGGAAGGCGTGATTTACTTCGCACTTGGTTCGAACATAAGAAGCAAAGATCTACCGAAAGAAAAACTTGATGGCATTTTCACGACACTGAAGAAGTGGGGTAAACCGGTTCTTTGGAAATTCGAAGACGAATTACCCGAGAAAATGGATCACATCAAAGTAGCCAAGTGGTTCCCACAAACAGCTGTTTTAGGTTAGTTCAAAAGCAGATTAGAATGATGGGAAAAATTGCAAAATTATCTTTCATTTTAGCCCATAAAAACGTTAAAGCTTTCGTCACGCATGCGGGAAGATTGAGCACCATGGAGTCTTTGTATTATGGAGTTCCAATGGTAGCTATGTCTATCGCAGCTGAACAACCTCACAATGCAGCTGAAATGGAGTATTTGGGTTACGCTCTTTGGCTGAAGTTCGAAATGTTAACAGGTCACGATTTTTATAATGCTCTTGTGGAAATTACATCCAATCCGAAGTAAGTCGCACTACAACGTTAGTGTTCGTTAGGTTATGTTTCCAGGAAACCAGTCATTCAGTCAACACTGAAATCTTTATGGTCTTGCTTTTGTTAAGTTGAATATATCTGTTCTCTATATTTATTACGAGGAATTTGAATCCCTCCTGAATGGACTCCTTTATGAATCTATGTCATAAAGTTACTAATTAGCAAAGGCCGAAATTTACAACCCTTTCCGTCAAACATAAAACTAACTTTAATACTTAGGTTTTGTCAATTGTAGTTAATTCTGTTTAACCTAATAGTTTAATTCTCGGTTCTAACGCGTACAGCCAGTACTTCCACTATTTGTTTTTCTTTCTAGGTATGCTAAAGAAGCCAGAATTAGGTCTAAAGCGATGAGAAAACACAAAGCTACTGAAGAAGCGATCTACTGGATCGAGCACGTTATAGAATTTGAAGGGGCACATTACTTGAGAAATGAAGGTGTGAAATTACCCTGGTATAAATTTTGGATGGTGGACGTAATAGCACTTTCTGCAGTCGTCTGTATTGCAGCAGGAATAATTATGGTTTCCTGTTTATCTACTATTATTGGTAAATGTAGAAAACAAAAGAAGACAAAGATACAGTAATAAATAATGGTGATAGCATAATATTAATAATTGTTATTATTTTCGTAGAATCCTGCTAATGTTCCTGTAACCTAAATCCCTATATATAATTTGTTGTTATCTAACATTGTTGATACGCTCTGTTATGGCGATATTTCGATACCACTAGTTAAAAATAGCAGGGGTTATATAATAAAAAGCAGTACGATTAGAAACATTGCGTAAGACTAACGAGCTGGTGTGGTTTGTATTATCTAACTGCAGCGAGTTAGCAAGTTAGCATCTTAAGATGAAAAATCATGCCAAAGTTAGACGAGTTGATGCACGATCACATTCCCACTGCCCCGCATCTTTACGATCTGGTGTACAACATTTCTTTGCTACTAGTAACCTCTCATCCAGCTCTTACTGCTGCCGTGCCAAAAACTCCAAACATGATAGAAATCGGCGGTGTGCACCTTCAAAGTTTAAGCGACGTTAAGTTACCCGCTGACGTGCTGAAATTTTTGGACGAACACCCGGAAGGTGTCATATATTTTGCTATGGTATCCAACATGATGAGCAAGAATTTTCCGGCGGAAAAATTGCAAGAAATCTACAAGGCCCTGGGGAAATTTGGGAAACCGGTACTGTGGAAATTCGAGGAGAAGTTACCAGAAGAAATGGAACACGTGAAGGTTTCCAAATGGTTGCCCCAAACAGCAGTGCTGGGTATGAAAGAATTTAAATATTTTTCTTATGAAAAAGCAACACTCGATGATCCTAGTAGTTCTGGTCCTCTGGATTGGTGGCAAAAGAAGTATACTTTGACTATTGACTATATGACCTAATTTTTCATATATAACGTATATATTCTTCCTTCAGTGAGAATTGATTGAACACAGCCCTCAAAAGGCAGAAGCTTTTGAGGGATGTGTTCAATCAATTTTCCAGAAAAATACTAGATATGTGAGGAATGATCTTAAGTTTAATGTAATATTGCAGACAATGAATACAGACCAGAAGGAAATTTTAGAGTTCCCTACTGAATCTGAGGACACACCCTCCCTAGTGATATTTTCATTTAGACATGGAATAAAGGTTTGGGATTGAAGGGTTCATAGGAATTAGTTTCAAGCCTTAAAAGAATGTAGAAAATACATTTACCAATACTTCATTACATAGGACTGACCCAGCCTGCTATAAACCTTTTTAAAAGCTGTCTTGAAAACTGTTAACAGCAACAGTATTTTCTGCTTAATGAAGCTAATGAAGGCGCGATCCACCGAGAAATTGTTCCTTTGCAGTGTTTTCTTTAAAATCTATTGAGGAAGTCTTTAAAAAGATCGGGCTGATGACAAGGATTTAATTCCTCTTAGGTTTTAAGCGAATTTGTACTATTTCCAATTTTCAAACGGGGATATCTTGAAAACTATAATAACTATGAAGACGCGGGTTCGAAGTTTTGAATCTTCATAAGATTTCCTATAAGACTCCGCATATTTTGTATTTCCCTCCTAACTGAAAATTAGAATAAAGTTCAATGTCGAAGATACATAGTATTTTCTGCTTATTTCCAATTTTCAATTGGAATATCTTCAAAATAACTAATGTTCTGAAGGCGCGGTCCACCGAAATTGTTTCTTTGCAGTGTTTTCTTTAAAATCTATTGGGGGAGTCTTTAAAAAGATCGAGTTGATGACAAGGATTTAGCTTCTCTTAGATTTTAAGCGAATTTTTACTCTTCATACGATTTCCTATAAGACTCCGGATATTTTATATTTCCCTCCTAACTGAAAATTAGAATAAAGTTCAATGTCGAAGATACATAGTATTTTCTGCTTATTTCCAATTTTCAATTGGAATATCTCCAAAACTACTAATGTTCTGAAGGCGCGATCCGCCGAAATTGTTTCTTTATAGTGTTTTCGTTAAAATCTATTCGGGAAGTCTTTAATAAAATAGGGTTGGTGACAAGGATTTAGCTCCTGTTAGATTTTAAGCTAATTTTTACTATTTCCAATTTTCAAACGGGGATATCTTGAAAACTATAATAACAATGAAGACGCGGGTTCGAAATTTTGAATCTTCATAAGATTTCCTATAAGACTCCGGATACTTTATATTTCCCTCCTAACTGAAAATCAGAATAAAGTCGAAGATACATGATATTTTCTGCTTATTTCCAATTTTCAATTAGAACATCTTCAAACTTACTATCGTTTGGAAGGCGCGATCCGCCGAAATTGTTTCTTTACAGTATTTTCGTTAAAATCTATTCGGGAAGTCTTTAAAAAGATCGGGTTGATATGACAAGGATTTAACTCCTCTTAGGTTTTAAGCGAATTTTTACTATTTCCAATTTTCCAACGGGGATATCTTGAAAACTATAATAACTATGAAGACGCGGTTTCGAAATTTCGAATCTTCATACGATTTCCTATAAGACTCCGGATACTTTATATTTCCCTCCTAACTGAAAATTAGAATAAAGTTCAATGTCGAAGATATACAGTATTTTCTGCTTATTTCCAAGTTTCAATTGGAATATCTTCAAAATAAGTAATGTTCTGAAGGCGCGATCCACCGAAATTGTTTCTTTACAGTGTTTTCGTTAAAATCTATTCGGGAAGTCTTTAAAAAAAATCGGGTTGATGACAAGGATTTAGCTCCTCTTAGATTTAAGCGAATTTTTACTATTTCCAATTTTCAAACGGGGATATCTTGAAAACTGTAATAACTATGAAGACGTGGTTTCGAAATTTCCTAACTGAAAATTAGAATAAAGTTCAATGTCGAAGATACATAGTATTTTCTGCTTATTTCCAATTTTCAATTGTAGTATCTTCAAAATTACTAATGTTCTGAAGGCGCAATCCATCGAGAAATTGTTTCTTTACAGTGTTTTCGTTAAAATCTATTCGGGAAGTCATCCATCAATAATTCCATTTAGTTTGCTTTTTTGTGTTTTGGCCAATTGAGTGTAGTTACATAATATGTCTTCAATTGGAAAAATATTTACTAGGACTTTACGTTTTAGAATTTCTTCTTCGGCACAATAATAAAACCAGTAATTGTCAACTTAAGCCAACCCTACACAAAAACTATTATCATTCACTTTCAAGATGTGAAAAAACAGAACTGAAAAAAAAACTGTCAAAACATAAAGTATTGACATGAAATTATAATTGATAAGGTATTTATGTCGTAGGTACCAAATGCCAATAATTCTGGAAGAAACTTAACTATTCAATCAATTTAGACAAATTAATAATACTCGTAATTGAAACAAACGGTGTGTCAGTATGATTTTCGTAGTGGGAAATTCAAAAGTTCTTCGACATGAAATTAAATGGTGATTATATAAAAGTAAGTACCTGGTGGACCGAGGCGCTAGCTCGGTTTACCAGGAGTACCTGTGAGCACTGCTCGGAGTATAGGTGTACCTGACACTCCGAGCTCCGCTCCGAATTTCAGTGTTCGTCTCAGTTTACATATAAGTATGCCCTAATGGGGTGCTATATATTTATACTGTATGTAAATGATTACATTTTATGTCTAAAAATTAAATACCTGGTTCACGGAGATTGCTAGGTTTCTATTAATCATAAGTACTACTAATCATTTTGCTTTTCTTCATGTTCAAAATTCCTACCTTCCTACCTTTTCAACTGACCTTTTATAAACTTACCAATCCATTTGTTAAATATTCTAAAATGGATTATATTCGATTTATAATTATAAATAGACAAATAAGGTGTCTATTTGTAATTAATTTAGCGACATTTCAACGTCCCTATAGATATGGATATAATAAATTTATTTTGAAATTTGGAGGTTTTCTCTTGCTAACTCGAAACTACCTAACAATTGGTTAAAATTGTATTTTTATGTTATTTATAAATATTGATATCTAGGCACCTGCATACAAATGACATAGGTCCAATTAAACATAGTTTCGTTTATGGCTCAAATTAATAGTAAATTGTATACATGCAAAAGAGATAACCGGTATATCGAGCTTTTCCTTTGTACCAAGTACATTCGGTTATGTTATTTCTAAAAAACGAATAGCTATAAGCCTTTTAGTCATATTTCATGCTTACCTTCTAAAATAATGAACTATACCTGGTAGAGCGAGCGATATCTCGGTCTATCAGGTACTCCGAGCTCCGCTCGGACCAGTATTCATCTCAGTTTACGTATATAACTAATGCACGTACGTAAATAATTGTATTTAACTAATAAAAAAATAATAAAGATTACGTTTATGGTGTAGAGAGATTTCACACCTTTTACAACTTTTACACCGAAGTAGTATTAATACGTAATTTAAAATTTTTATATTTATTATAAATATATTTACTTATCTGTTCTTAATAGTCTTTAGATTTCTGGAATTAACTTTAAAGTTAAAAGCTTTTGTCGATTTTCTTTTAGGGCAAGTACAATGAAAGTTTTGGAGAAGTTAAATCACTTATTCTCATCGATGTCCATAAATCCTCAATCTTTCAATAAAGAGATCTACATATAAATACCGAGTGGTAGCTCGGTCTATTAGGTACTCCGAGCTTCGCTCGGACTTTCAGTGTTCGTTACAATTTATAAAAAGTAATAAAGATTTTCTGGTGCACCGAGAAAATTTCTGGTGCACCGAGTTAAAATTAATAATGATTAAATTCTTGGTTGACCGAACTCTGCTGGGTTTCGTAGGCATTATTACTGCTTAATTTAAAATTATTTACCTATCTGCAAATTTCTATGCTTTCTAACATTAACATATTATTTTCATAAACGTCTTTTAAGGAGAAACAAATGAACAACAAACAAATGAATTTATTTCTGTAATTATACCTTAATAACAATATGAAGAAAATAAAGGATTTATTTAAATTAATTTTAACATGACTCAAAATTTATTTTTACTTACTCGTGTACGTTTTCTTTTGAATGCTAAATATTGTCATATTTTAAAAATATTTTTCACGTTTTTTGGAGGTTAATTTGTGATAAGATGGTTTTTGTTGATTTTTATTCTTTATATTTAATTTTATATCTTTTGTCTTTGTGTGTGTTCTTTCACACACAAATTCTGTTATTGAATTCTTCGTTTCTTTCCTGTAATGCCATTATTCTTATTTATGTTCATGGTAAGAATGTAAATAATGTTTTACCTGTTAATGTTTATCTTTTCTTTCACCTTGATTTTCTGTTGTCTTCTCTGACCTGTTCTTTACTTTGTTTATATAATTGGGTTCCCTGTTTTGTGTTTTCACCGGTTGTTGTGTTATATATTTGTATTGTCTCTGTATAATATGTGTGCGTGTTTATTTTTAGCTTTATTCGACTAATTATGTGTGTTATTTCGTTTTAATGAACATGTGGTGACCTTGTGTTACGTTATTCATTTTATGAAAAGTGGGAATTTTATTTTTTTTATACAGTGCATGTGAATGATTTGTAATTGGATTTCACAGGATTTGTTTGCTCATTCAGACATTCTATATTTCTTTTGTTTTTAATTTTATCTATTTCGTCTGCGTCCAATATTTCTAATAGATCACCATAGTTTGTATAATGCAAATTTTTTGAATGGGGAATTTTCGTCATGTTTGTGATCTTTTATCCTTTATTCCAGTTTTCTTCCCGTCTCTCCTATGTGTATTGCTCCACAATTACGGCATTCCAATTAATATACTCCGTTTTTGTTCATTTGCTCTGTTTTGCCTTTTGAATTTATGAGGTTATTTCTCATCGTATGGCGATTTCTCGTCGTATTTTTGTTATTTCTTCGAGAAGAAATAAAAAAAATATGTAGTTGCATTTAAAAATTCAAATTCGAGTCGTTGGAGTGCGTGAGTAGTACTAAAAGTGGAATAAAATAATGGGCACAGTTTCAAACATTTAATTAAACGAAAATTGTTGTAAATGGCACAAAGGAAATGTAATATCACAGCAGAAATACCGGAATCGAAAACACATGGTTGAATCCTGTTCTAATAAAAAAAAGCAAGTTCCACACTATAACGGGCACATTTTAAGTTATCTATTGATTCGTTCGCATACACACACTCGATGATCATGTACTCAAGATAGTGAATTCCAAAAAGTAATATTTAAAGTGAACGACCTGAATAATCGGGCAGTTGGTTCTGAGTGAGTAGCAGGAGCAAGATGAGATATTTCGTGTTCGCGTTTGGAATTATGTGCCTGATAGATTTATCAAGAGCAACCAAAATTCTGGCCGTACTACACACGCCGTCTTATAGCCATTTTATAGCAGGAGAAGTGCTGCTAAAAGAACTTGTAAAGAAAGGACATGAAGTCACGGTGGTAAGCCCTTTTCCACAGAAAGTGCCAATCAAAAACTATACGGACATTGATTTGGGGGAAATGAAAAAATGGTTTATAGGTAACTTTTTTTATGTTTGTGCACGGTACCCAATTAAAAATATAGCAGGATTTCGTCGTTGGGTACTAATACTGCAAAAGGTGTTACATGTATTACTATAAAAAATAAGTATTGAATTGTATATAACGTAATAAGTATTGTATTTAACGTAAACAAATGTATTAGTACATATGAGTATTATGATGACTTATCAGATATTTATATCTCAGTCTATCACGCCTGAGCTTGTCGCAAAATTTATTTATTTATTATTGTTCAAATACTTTTGGGACTTGTGGGGGATTGCAAAGAGATGGAATTTTAAAAATTCAAAAGAAATACAGAAAACAGAGTATATTACTTTCAATAAAAGGCAAAAATTTTTCTATTATGATAAAACATGCTATTACGGTGTTATTACATTAAAAATACTAAGAGTACCAAACATTTCTGGACAGTACATTTTTAGCAATAAATTATTTCGTGTAATACAAGTAAATAAGTAAGTAAATCTTTTAGATAGAATGAGTAAAATAGGCATATTAGAGTACGAGAACCAAAACATCATTGTAAAAACCAAATTTCCAAACGATTTGGGCTACGAAATGGCAGAAATGGTCTACCAAAACGAAGGTGTGCAAAAACTTATGAAATCCAATGGAAAATTCGACGCAGTTATAGTAGAGCAATTCGTCAGTGAAGCCCTGTACGGACTTTGTCATTTGTTCAAAGCACCCTGTATATCATTTTCCACAGTCGGTTCGAGTTTATGGACGAACAGATTGGTTGGAAATATAGGCATGGCCTCCTATATTCCCAACATGATGGGACATTACACACCAAAAATGACATTTTTTGAAAGATTAATCAATTTGGCAGAGCAAATCTTTCAAGACGTAGTCTATCACCTGCACGCTATTCCAATGTTGAACCAACTCTTGCACCAACATGTTCCTACTGCTCCACACATCTCTGAACTGGTTTATAATATTTCTTTGGTGCTGCTAAATTCACATCCATCTCTAACAGCTGCTGTACCTCTAACTCCAAACATGATAGAAGTAGGTGGAATCCATCTTCAGGGTCTAAAGGACGTTAAGTTGCCAATAGACGTTCAAGAATTTCTGGATGAACACGAAGAAGGCGTGATATATTTCGCGTTAGGGTCCAATTTTAGAAGTAAAGATCTCCCACCTGAAAAACTACAAGCTCTGTTCACAGCTTTGAAAAAGTTTAGAAAACCAGTACTGTGGAAATTCGAAGACGAATTACCAGAAGGATTGGAACATGTTAAAGTGGCCAAGTGGTTTCCGCAAACATCAGTACTAGGTAGTAAATTATTGAAGAAATTGTATGCTTGTCTATGTCAAAAAATACTAAAGTGTTGCTTTTTCTGTTAATAACATTAGAAACTAATTGTCTGATAATATGGTTTTTGTCTTTTAACAAGTTTATTACTGTCTTATTTCAGCCCATAAGAATGTGAAGGCTTTTATAACTCACTGCGGGAGGTTAAGTTCTTTAGAATCACTATACTATGGAGTCCCAATGATTGGTATTTCGCTTTTTGCTGAACAGGCTCACAATGCAGCTGAAATGGAATATTTGGGTTATGCCCTGTGGATAAAATTTAACACTTTGACAGCGGATAAGTTGTATAATGCTTTAGTCGAAATTACCACGAATGCAAAGTAAGTATACTATAATAATAGCAGTAAGAATTTTGTCATTTAAGATGTTCCTTTTATATTTTACATTACATTGATGGTATGCAGGTCTACCGCAGACCGTTCATTAGAAATATATGGGAAATTATTTAAGGGTTTTCGAGCTCTTGTTGCAAAAGCGATCCTTTGACAATACATTCATTTCTTGTAAATTGGGTTGCCTATCAATTAGTTATCAATTTTGACGTTTATGTAACTTAGGTTGGTTGATTTCATATTTAGGGTGAAAAATTAATGCAGGTATCATTTGGAAATCGAATTATCAAGATATTTCACATGTTTAGTTCTTCACAACGTTAACAAGTCCTTACTGTGTTCTAAAATGGCAACTAATAATTACTCCAATGTGGATATTATGAATTTTTATTTTATATATTTGTAAGTCGAGTTAGCAATATATTTCACATGTTTAGTTCTTTACAACGTTGACAAATCCTTACTGTGTTCCAAAATGACAATAACAAATATAATCAAACGAATATAAGTGATCTAAGTTAGCGGCTAAGTATTATAACTGATAAGTTTAAATTGTTTTGTGTTAAAACCGGAACTATGCATCAAAAACGCGTTTTTGGTAAGACTGCTGAAGGTAGATCATTTTCTACAACGTACTATTTAAAAAAAATGCCAAATGGTGAAACCCACCTTCGCAGCCGGTTAATTTATTCAAAAATTGAAGACTCAGTATTTTGTTTCTGTTGTGTATTATTTTCCAAAAGAAGAGGAAATAATCAATCTAAGTGATTTATAGGTGGCTATAATAACTGGAGAAAACTGCCAGCTGTAATTCGAGATCATGAGAATTCTGTTTATCACTTTAGTTCATTTATTACTTGGTCAGAATTATGAAAATGACTAAATTTATGTTCGACTATTGATAAAACAAATCAAGTTAATAAGTAGAGAAACTAAACAACTTAAATTGCCATTTCAAAGAATTGTAGATGTGATTCTTTTTTTGCAATAATGTTCCATTAAGAAGAACATATGAAAAAATAGGTATGACAAATAATGGAAATTTTTTAAGTTTAATCGAATAATTAAGCAAATTTTATAGTGTGGAATGGATCATATAAACAGAATAAAAAAATCGCAAAAGAGAATTGTGCATCATTTAACACACAGATCACAAGAACAAATTATTTTTGCGTTAAGAAATGAAGTTCCTAACAAAATTAAAGAGAATATAAAAGCAGCCACGTACTACAGTATCCAAATGGATTGTACTCCTGATATTTCCCATAAGGAACAAACTTCAATAATGATTAGATAAGTAAATTTTGAAGACAAAAGATTAACTATAAATGAGTCATTTGTACGGTTTATTGAAGTAACTGATGTAACTGGTGAAGGACTAGCAAATACGCGTTTGAAAAGAATAAGAGAGCTTGATTTAAATGTTATAAATTGCATTCTTAACAAAATTGAATTTAGAAGTAAGAAAACTTTAAATGGCATTGTTAATTTAAATGGAACGATCCCAATTTTATTTTTTGCTTAATCTACATTAAATTTTCAACAACTTTCGTAATACGTTTGCCAGGCCTAAGCTTAATGGTTTTCCAGATATTGATTTTTTTCGCAAAAATTATTCAGCCGCAGCAACATTTTGAAAAATCGAATTTTCATAATTAGACTTAATGTTCATACTCCATTAGCCATTAGTTGAGACATTGAACCTTTCAGAAATACACTCGGCGGGACATTCTTAAGCACATTCTTTACAAAAATGAATTTTGAAATAAGAAAACTTTAAATGACAAAAAGTGATTGTTTTTTAAATGGCACCTACCAAATATTTTATCTTGCTGAATGTAGAATTAAAATCCTCGTTAAACGATATTAGGTTCCCTATTCCTAAAATGTATCATTTTCTGATTATTTAAGGGTTTTCGAGCTCTTGCTGCAAAAGCGATCCTTTGACAATACATTCATTTGTTGTAAATTGGGTTGCCTGTCAATTAGTTATTAATTTTGACGTTTATGTAACTTAGGTTGGTTGATTTCATATTTAGGGTGAAAAATTAATGTAGGTATCATTTAGAAATCGAGTTATCGAGATATTTCACATGTTTAGTTCTTTACAACGTTGACAAGTTCTTATTACAAGTTCTATTAAGCGGCGACAAATTCAGATATTTTTCGTTAAATGTCCTGCATGTTCTACTTATTATTTGTTGGCATTGACCATGAATAATAAATAAATTCGTAATATCAACATTGGAGTAATTATTAATTGCAATTTTAGAACATAGTAAGGACCTATCATCGTTGTCAAGAACTAAACATGTGAAATCTCTTGATTGCTCGATTTCTAAATGATAGGTGCATTAATTTTCACCCTAAATATGAAATCAACCAACCCAAGTTATATAAACGCCAAAATTCATAACTAGATGGTAGGCAACCCAATTTACAACAAATGAATGTATTGTCAAAGGATCGCTTTTGCAGCAAGAGCTCGATAAACCTTAAATAATCGGAAAAGAATACATTTTAAGTATAGGGAAACCCAATACCATTTAATCAGAATTTGTATTATCACGCTTATGTTCTTTTAGTCTGGTTTCGATTTTACGTCTTGCTTCACCTATATACACTGACAAGCAGTTACAGCTTAAGCATTTGAGCGGTGTTTCTTAATGTGAAATTGGTTTTATAAGCAAGCAATCTTGTGAATTATGTTATTTATTTGTGTCCGTTTACGATTGATAAGTCTATCTATATGATTCTCTTTTTGGAAATTAATCTGATTAATAGGTAGGTTACAGAATCTCTGAATCATGCTATTGAAAGAGGAAAGTTTTCGTAAATGGTGATGGCAGAAATCAGCTGGAATGATACCATCTGTAAAAGTACACAAGTAGTTTAGCATGACTAGCACAAGAACGTGTGCTAGTCATGGTACTGAAATTTTTTGATAATCCCTGAACTTACCTGAAGGCAGCCACACCATCCGCGTTTTGTGCGGACGGCTGGCATGGCTGGGATGTGCAGTCGAGGCAGGGCGCTGGTCAAGTTGTCCCACGCCGGCAGTTTGATGCTACACTTGGGAAGTCCCTGAAAGAGAAAAGCAACGTTAGACGGCGCTCGGTGTCAATAAATCTACCGCCAGGTCGTATTTCAAACGCGGCTACCGCTAATTGGATAAATTGTGGCAATTGCACTAATGTCCTGAAAGAGACTGATGGTCCCATGAATATTGATAATGATAATATTTACCACGGTCCTATTTTTATCTCCACTTACTCAGGGCGGCGAGAACTTCCTCTGCAAGATTCGATTAAACGTAAGTGTGCGAAATCTACTTGCATTTTACATGAGCAGCGGACGTAGAGTACAGGAAATTTCAAAAGTTGAAATAAGAACTCAAGAAAGAACTAAATTCATTTATTTATATCTACATCAATTTCTGATATCTCCTCAGTAATTTACAGAGCTAAAAATGTTGTGGTGGTCTACTAAAGTTAACCTTCTTCGGCCATACCCAAACAACCAGGTTATGGTACAGCATTATGTCGGTGACAAAGAAGCACATCACATACAATGCGATCAGCATACACTTCAAATGAGATATTTCGCGATCAACTAGTCCATCAGGATCCCCACGCATATTTCAAAAACTTGGCTTTCCAATTTTAGCAGCTTTCTTGCAACCTTCCAACGACGTTCAACGACAACATTTAACTCACTTCACTGACACTTCTGTCAAAATAGGACGCTTGGCATTCAGATATTTCTACACAGTGAACCTAAACCGCATCTTTGGCCAAAGTTCAGTAAAGTTCGATCTCGTGCCGGTCATATTTCTATATGTCGGTCTATGGTAGCAAACGAACATAGCGGCTCCGTAGACCAGAATAGCGGTTAATAACATCAGATACTTTGTTATCAGAATGGCCCGCAAATGGCAGTATTGCACCCTTTCTTGGAGGAGTGTGCGTGCAGGGACCACGTTTGATAGCTGATTCTTTATGGACCTTCTTTCTGTCATGATGACACTGTTTGCGAAAATTTATGACAATCAGTTTCAAACTGGAACAAAAATGAACTTTTTGGATAGTTGAAAATCTCTAGAACTCAATATTTTACACTCAATATTATTTCAATAATTTACGAAGATCTGTTATTTCAATTTCTCCGTGTAAAATCCTCACTGTACAAAAAGATTTCAAGTGATTTCAAAAAAAAATTTGTAACCCCAAAATTTTGGTCCGAATACAATATTAAAAAATATTTCTAACAAACGTAATGTACGTTGACCTGCTTATGATCTAAAATTGTTTTCAAACATACAAGGTATCATCTGATTTACTGTCGAAGCTAGTGAAAATTGTGAATGCTTTAAAAACTGTAAGAAATTGATGTATCGGTGCTTCCAAAAATAGTTTGCCTGTGATGAAGACTTTAGGAAAAGATATTCCACCTTAAAATGCACAATATCAACTTGTCCTTTATGTAAAATTATTTTCTGAAATGTTTAAAATGTCACGTTTATTGTTAACAGTAGTAAAGTTTGAAAAAATTAAAGAAAAATATAATTTTATATCTGATGACGAAATAATTAAAAAAATTTTTTTACCAGAATTATAGATGTTCTTATTATTAGTGATTGTGGCATTTTACAATGCTTACTGGCTTATAAGGAAATTGATTGTATTTTGAGAATTTTAAGAATAATTGATAGTTGGATAACATGTTTTTTAAATTTATTTTTTGCATGCTTGGAGTTTCCAGTTATCCTTGTTTTGTATGCTTTTTATCTATACTGTTGATAATTTTTGTCTAATTTATTTTAATGAATTAGTTTTTAATTGATTCCCAGAACGAACTCCTATGATTCCCAAATTTTTATTCGATTTAATTTAGAGATAATTTATAGGTAGGATAATGTGACCAAATTACAGACAAATCAAAAAATAAAACAATGAAATATTAACAATTTCTTTCAATTTTAATATTTATGTTAATGGAGAGAATTCTGATAAATCATGGTCACTCCTGTTTTAAACAGATTTTCCTTAATTTACATACATCAAATTTAAAAAATTGAATTCTTTTGGCCTTTTTTAACAAATTATTCTTTTCGTTATAAAGAATAATTTGTGGTTGAAAATGAATAGATGCCGGAAGGAATCTGTTGTTAATCAAAACCAAATCTGCAAAATGAAAATGTAAAATGATCAAGCAATATTAAATGTCAATAATAATAATAAGTTAATGTCAATAACTTTGATATGCCCAATTGAGTTTTTTCATTTGATGAAATGATTAACTACTTACAGTCATATTCAACATCCAAACACCTTTTTCAAAAATCAAATTTGGCAGTTCCATTTGAAATTGATTTTAGTAAACTAAATTAAAAGTAGCACAAGAATGATTTACAATATTACCGGCGTTACGATATCCATCAACTTCTCAGCCATAAAATGAATACACTGTCTCCCCATAAGAGATTTTTTGCCATAACTTTCTTAAAATCAAAGATATGTTAAATCTGCTTTGTTCTTTTCCGCATCTAAAGTTTGCGGAACAATTGCGAAGCCAACGGTGTATCAGAATTTTCGAGAAACGTCAGTCGAATTTTCACGCCATCATATAGCAATTAAGGTAATGATAACACGTTGCACGTCTTTTTCCTAGTTTATTCTTCAAATTGTGTGGAGGAAAAGGGCAATTTCAACATTTTAACAATTACAGCGCATAGAAAATTATTTACTCTTTCTAAATCTGTAACAAGCAATGGTATTTAAGTTCCAGGTAACGTTTTTTTTTTGCAAAATATCGACGACGCGCTGGACAGCAATAAAACTACCAGCCATAAAACGAATACATTGTTTCTCCATAAGAGATTTTTTCGCCATAACTTGCTTCAAATCAAAAATATGTTAAATCTTGCACCGCGGGAAAGCTTGTTCTTTTCGGCATCTAAAAGTGAGTGTCGACTTCCCAGTGATTACTCCAGAAAAAAATTGCAAAGCCAACGGTATACCACAATTTCTTCGAAATTGGCCATATTTGGATTGTTATAAAAGAAAAACTAAGTAAAATATTTCGAAACGACTTTCACCATGTGAAAGCCCAATGCTAGTACTTTATAAAGCAGAGTTTTCGTTGGTCGAATTTTCACGCCATCACATAGCAATTAAGCTATTTATAACACCCTGCACGACATTTCTTTTTGGGACTTGATGTACAGAGAATATCTCTAAGAAATCGTGATATAGTTGCGGAATTCTTAGGGCAATGATTTGTGAGTATTATGTTGTAAACAGTCTGTATGACCTGTGATAAATAACTTTTAATTAAAAATGAAAAAAATAAACAAATCCCAATAGTAAGTAACTGTAAGAAAACATACGTAGATAAAGATAATTCACAGCAGTACGTGGACATTGCGCCAGTAATGCATTTATTATGAATATAATATAAGCAGTGAATATAATATATTGCACAATATAAGCAGTGCGATAGACATTTTTCGTTACTGTTATAATAATATATATAATATAAATACTATATAATAATATTTAAATTTATAATAATATCTAATCGGTCGTCTAGCACTTGGTACTTGAAGCTCTAAAATTAAAAATAATATCGAATTCCCCAGACGCCGCCAACAA
The DNA here is from genome assembly GCA_033557515.1 of Diorygopyx duplodentatus. NCBI lineage: Eukaryota > Metazoa > Arthropoda > Insecta > Coleoptera > Scarabaeidae > Diorygopyx > Diorygopyx duplodentatus. Next base: position 1,498 of record JAWQRJ010000639.1, on the reverse strand, counting down.
CGAAAGCCCTTCTGCCAAAACTAATTTATAGCAAAGGGGAAAGTACCTACCGCATCGTTCTCCCACAAATTCTACAAAATGCTTTAAGGTTTATAGCGATTTTCGAATTACTACAGTTCAGAATATAAGTGAGTGTCTTGAATTTTTTATTTAATTCAACACCCAATTTGACTAATCGCAACCGGGTAAATTGTAAACTCTTTTGTTTCGTTCAGTACCCCATTTCATAATGTTCCAATCGCGAAGATTCTTTTAACTATTGCGTTAGTAATTTTAATATATAAACTTTCCCCACAATTTGGTCTTAATAATCTAATAACCTGAAATAAATAAATTATTTCAGGTTATTAGTAATTGTTACCTATCGCGTGAAAATTTGACTGACGAAAACACTAAAACGGTACCTGGAACTTATATAACATTGCTTGTTACTGATTTATAAAGAGTAGATAATTTACTGGGCGACGTAATTTACTTTTCCCCACACAATTTGTAGAATAAACTAGCAAAAAGACAAGTCGTGCAGCGTGATATAATTAGCTTAATTTCTATGTGATGGCGTGAAAATTCGAACGACGAAAACTCTGTTTTATATAGTACTAGCATTGGGCGTTCACGTAGTGAAAGCCGTTTCGAAATATTCTAGTTAGTCTGTTTTATGACAACCCAATTACTAATGATCAATTTCGAAGAATTTCTGGTACACTGTTGGCTTCGCAATTTTTTTTCTCGAGTAATTACCGGAAAATCGACGACGAAAACTCTTTTGTTTATTTTGTAGCTCCATGTATATTGGACAGATACTTAGAAATTCAAGAGGTCTGAAGCCTACCTACGAGTAGACTAGTTTACAACGTGACAACAACAATACTATGTTGTCATTTACCCTTTGATAATGACAGATAACTCTATCGGAATACGTCTAAGGGAATAAATAAATGATTGTAGAACGTTAATCTTCTTGTTTCATTATCACAAATGTTTCTAAACTGATTGAAAGTATACAGCAGTTGACAACTCCTCAATCAAGGAATGATTCGGGTTCATTCCCTAAAGTTAGTCGTGTGTAGAGCTGGGTTCGGTGGTTAACCACCAAATTATTTTTATTGTTTAACACCGTTAAAAACTGAGGGGCTGTGGATCATTTATACGACTTTCCCTCACTTAACCGTCCCGATCTTGAAACGGTGCGACTTTGGGCAAACAAATATTTAAATATGATATGCGAGTACTTTAAATGATACTTTAAATGTTCAATAACTTCTAAACGGTGCGACTTTGGGATAATGTATTTTGAACAAAATCGACCACAAATTCGAACAGGAATTTAATAAACGGGTGCGTTCTGAAAAGCACTGCGGACCATAGTAAATTCGACACGCAATACAAAAATGGCGCTAGCAGTCCATAAAAATTTCAAATAAATTCTTAGATCGTTTAGCATTTACATGTACATACACAATCATGTACATACATGTCTAATTAATGAACAGTATAC
>JAWQRJ010000638.1:0-19448 GCA_033557515.1 Diorygopyx duplodentatus | reverse complement strand
TTCTCTCGGGCTCTGTGATTTGTATAATAGACAGAGAGAGTGTCACACAATTTTTTTTCTTTTTTTCTGATAAAACCGTTTAGACCACATGTTAGTTATATATATATATATATATATATATATATATATATCAATAACTCATGAATCGACCAGTGTAGTTCGCTAGTAATGAGAGATAAAGAGTATGCGCGAAGACAATTCACATGTTTCTAATATAAAATATGATTTTATAATTACAGGGTCACTTACTCTTACATGCGTTTATTAACATTCCTTGTATGAAAAGAAAGTCATTCTAAATAAAACTGTTAAAAGTTCAAAACGTACCAGCATCGGACGGGTCGCAACTCCTTTTTTCATAATTATTTATTGCGTACCTCCACAGTAAATACGAGATGATAGCAATTAAAATTCTACCTTTAATTGCAGGCGGCTGTGCATTGAGTAATGAGCAGCTCCCCGTGTAATGTGCTCGGTTTTTGTCCGGTATATGCGCGGACCAACCGCAACTCCAGCGCGGATCTGGCCACTCCGCGCCGGCCTGATGATGTAGAACAGACTTTTAATTAATTTCAATCTATATGCAAATCGCATTAGACGAGAGCTTATCGTAGTGGAATCGCCAAATAAGAATAACGAAATTGTGACTTTTTAATGGGTGTCCGTTCTCGAATTCCCAGACGGCGATTAAAATAAATTAACGGGGAGGATTTGCGACAAACACCGCGATGGAATAACGTGAATTATAAAGAGAGGAGAGGACGCAGACGTGACAGGGGCGAGCTTGTGTGCATATCATTAGAGGGTACTGACAAGCTTTTGGTCACTGCGAAGGTATTTGTTTACGACTAATTCCGAATTCTCGGATACGATTTTGGGTGTGTACCGGAATTACCAATGAGGTGGCCATTGATTTGTCATGAATTATCAATCAGAGATTCGATCTTTTTTTTTACTGTTTTTCTTTTTTGGAGGGTTATTTGACTGTGTGCTTAAAATACTCCTCAGTAAGAATATACTGATGGTAATATAATAAGGTTTGTTTATATAGGAAGCAGATTGTAGAAAACAATATTGTTGTGGCAGCCGAGAAAATTATAGAAACTTCTTTTTTAACGAGCGAACTTTCAATCGTTTATTTTGTCCTCCTTTTCATAATACAAGTTACTCATACCATGGTAACTTACCATGTATTACCCAAACAAGACAACCCCGAACATTAGCCAAACCACTTTTCCAAGAACATGAAATTCTGACATGGGAGAAAAAGTAACCCCAAACAAAGGTACCACAAAAAGTTACCTCACAAGAGAAAATAGGGAGCAGCGGTTTTCATAAAACCCTATATCTCAAGAATCGACTATCCATTAACTCTATCTTATAATTATAATAGAATTTTAAGTCCTTTATATTGCCAACATACAGAGCATCCCATATATCTGTAATTCTTTGATAACAGCTAAACTATGAGAGATAAAAACAATCTTTAAATAGGAGATCGATTCAGATTTCTAAACTCTGTAACTTAATTTTTTTTACTATACAATCTACCGAGAAAAAGTGCTACAAGAGTTAACTTTAGTTTTTTAAATGGAACAACCTTTATTTTTGACATTTTTGAGTTCCTCATGAAATTTAAGGATTACTTTACATAATTGACGAAAAGCGCACTCTTTCGGAGCTAAATGACGTTTTGTAATAAATTTGATGTTTGCAGAGCTTTAGAAGATTTTAAATATCTCCTGAATTAAACGAAATATCATATCTCGTTTAGTTCAGAAGAACATTTGGAAATTGGGTAAGTTGATTTTTTCAATGCAAGTGGTTTTTCATAATCAGTGGTAATATCTTTCATCAAATTGTATTCTATTTCGATTTTATCCAAGTATTATCCGGTATAAACGAAATTTCCCCCAGGTAAAGAAAATTCTAAAGCTAATAATAATATATATAATATTCAACGAATAAGTAATATCAGTATATAAAGAATTCCCACTGTGTAGACATACAGGATTAATTTGTACAGTAATTATAGCAATTGCCCTCAAGATAATAACAGTTGTTCTTAATACTCCACGTGGGTTTGCAAGGATACAATCCAATATTAAATTAGTAAATAAAGAAAAAGAAAACGCTACTACTAATCTGTTGGCCAACCAAGAGTAGAGTGTGTCGTGACAACTCTTCCAAACAAAGCACCCACGTGTAAGTTCACACGTAAATTCGGTTAGAGCTCGCCAGAGTTCTGTACGAACCTTCACATACCAACTCGAATAATCATATATACATATACTTATGAACGTTATTTATACGGCTGAAGGCCAGTTGAGAAGAATACAAAAAAAAGAAATGGCCAACGTGAAGAAATTCACGTGGCAATAAATACAGGTTCTCACAAAACAAGGTAAGCTGTTTGCAACCTCCCGCTGGTTTACGCTTCCCTTAAACCGACGTGGGAATTAAATACGATAGATTCAACCACTCATGTGTTTTCCGATGTCCGGGTGGCTTCCGTTGGCTAATATTTTGGCTTCTGTGCGCTGTCTCGTAACGTCGGCACTCGCTGCTTCCGTGACGAGGAAGTTCGCCTTGTGTCCCCGCTCCAACAGTCGAACAAATGAGGGTGGGAACCAATGACGAAAACCCCTCCCCAACAATGACTTCCAAACCAAGACGGTTTGGAAGATTTGCCTAAAAACTTAGAGAACTCCCTCTGGAACAACGCCACGCTTTTTTTAATACAGTTCACACGACATATACTCTACGCTATCACTTCCCCACTAAAAATAACCAGTTGAACCCCAAGAAAGAAACTATACCAACACCTGACATCTATTAACGAAAACCTATACTCCACGAGACCAACTTAAAAGGTAGGGAAGGAACAACTAAATGATCTACGGTTTGCATTTAGGAAAGGTAGGTTTGAACATAGGTAGGAAATGGGAAATTGGATTTTCAGTTTTAGGACCCACCAGGAAATAAACAGGAACCCTTAAGTCAGTCTCTCGAACGCAACCCACCCAACCTGCGTGCAATCTAAGAAAACTGAACTGCACCAACATAAAAATTAAGAATAAATCAAAATCAAAATTGGACCATAACATATTTAATAATGTCTAGGGTAAACCGCTGGACATTTTTGAATTGCTTATAGAATATATAGTCTATTTTATTAAGCATACATTTGGGCAAAGTCGCACCGTTTAGGAGTTATTGGACATTTCGACGAAGCAGACATTTTTGAAAGTGAATTGCAATAAATAGAGTTAGACTCTATTTGATAAGACTTCTTACTAACTTACTTTTAAAAAAAGGACTTTAAACTATTATGTTATTTAATTCCTTATAAATACTTAAATTACCGGTTTAAAAAAGATAATAAAATAGTATCAATAGTTGTAAAACAATCAAGAATCAAGGTCTAACGTAATTTATACAGAATTTCAAGGGTACCATTTCGAAATGCCGTAAGAATTCTGTTGCCGTGCATTCCTTTGACTGTCGTTGGTTCAGAGCAGTAAATTTGGGTTTTTGCAAAACACCATAAAAAAGAAACAGGTACTATAAGAAAGTAAATTGTTTCTGTCGCATTCGCCTAAGATTAAAAACCTACCCACCATTTCTCTGAAGGAATTTCTCCTCTAGAAGTTTAATTTTCTGATTATATTGTTGAATAATCTGAATCGATTTCTTGTTTAAAGTTTTTCTCTTTCTAAGCGTTTACCCGCTACCTACCGGTAGTATTTTTTACATCAATACCAGTTTTCAATACCAGACAAAATTCGTCCGGGATCCGGGTATTCGGGATCCTGGAATCCCGGTATTGCAAGCACTATCTGTCGCATACCGAACATTCTAAGTTATTTTATTGCTTTATAGAGTTTTTTGTTACGAAAAATATTGAACTACAATGTTCTACAAATAAGAATTGGAGAAATTATGTATTGGATGATGATATAAATGTTGATAAGATGGAAATCCAGAATTAACATCTTACACTTCAACATCTTTTATAGTTATTATTCAAATATTTCATCGCTTTATAACAGTAAGTATCTACTAAATAAATAAACCAAACCCTGTATTCTATTTCACTTTCTTACAGATTTGTGTCCAGTTGTCTAAACACAACTTAAATCTGAGCTTAATTCAAATTTGAACTCATTTGCAGTATTCGTTTACTGGTTTAGCTACTAATATATACATAATTATATTTAATAAGACTACTGATTACTATAAGTTATTTTTCCTTGTATTTTTTTAGTGAGTTTACTGTAGCAAGGTTACTTTCTTTACTAGTTTTGCTAATGTTCCAATAATTCTTTTGTTGAATTCATCATAAAAGAAAATCGTTTTCAAATTTTACGAAAAAAAAAGTTAAAATACAATTTTAAATGAAATAAGTGAAGTTTAAAATTTGGGACTTCAAACTTCCCAATCCGGGAATTTTCTCCGCCCGGAACACTATTTTTCTTCATGTAATTTCTTTATGCAAACTACACAACATCTTTACTGAAAGATGTAAGCATTGTTCTTAAAACTTTTAATAGATGACTAACTGTAATACGAAAAATTAGATTTGCTTTAATAAAATCGACAAAGAATTAAAAAATTTAATAATATGCAAGGTGTTCCATTAAAAACTATAACTTAAAGTTGTGTGTGAAAGGTTGATAACAAACGGTCCTATAGATAGACTAGTTCGGCTAATTAAGATATGTCAAAATCTCATCAATTTTTGACCGAATGCAATACTTCCTCTGATACCTTTATGCTGCTAAGGGCGATGGTAAAAGTAAAACCTGTAGAGAATTTGATTTTCGTCATTGTTCAAAATGATATCTTGAAACCCTAGAAACTAGAATATATCCAGGTAACTTATCTAATCCCCTTATCATTAATTAAATTATAATTTAATTTTAAAGCAAAGTTGTTGTATTAGTATATTTATTTTGCAATAAATTATGTTTCTATATCGATGCAGTTTTTTGATAATGCATGATTAATCATATTATCAACAAAAGAATGTGTTGATAGCCTGATTACCTTCCGATCTTTTATCAAACGCCCCCTTTAATTTCTCAACGATTTCACTTCATTCTCTTCACAAACATTTGTATTATTTTTTTGGTGTCAGAAGATCATTTTATATACTAAGCGAGTAACTACTTTTTAAGCAGGTGTGTTTCGTTATTTCGTGCCTTTTGTAGGCAAATAAATAACATTGTTTGAAGGTTAAAACTTTGACACAAACAAAACTTTTACACCTAGAAAAAATTTGAATATAAAAACCTTTCGTTTTGTAATATACCTTTTTGTTTGCACAATAAATCTTTTTGGTTTATTAAACCAAAATTAAACAACACAATTTGCTTCATAACTAATATTTAATTTTTGTTAAGTGTTAAATTGCATATTCAAGGACACAATTAGCGACATCAAATACAGGCCACAATTAGAAAATCCACATTGTAAACACAACAGTATCTACGATAAGTATTTATAGAATGCAAACGTGATAATACTTCCAACATAACAATGTTGTAAAATGACGTCAGACTAAATATGCGAGACCCAAAATAGCTCTTTTTGTACTACACAGCTTGCTAAAAAAATAGTTTTATTCAAATGTAATTTTAGTTGTTATCAAGTATAGTTTATTTATTAACGTAGCCCATGAGGATTACTGTTTAATAACATCGCCCATCGACAATACAGGATTTTGCGAACAATCCATCCGTTATTCGTTTGTTTGCATCCATAGTCGCACGTCTTAATTATCGTATTTTTCTCATGGCACCCTTTTTGTTCAGTGCGCGACTACAAAAACAAGCATTGTTGCAGTTTGTTTTGTACCGCCAGCAATGACCGATTAAACGACGTTATTCAAACCACCCGTCATCGCTCGCGCCGCACTCTGCGGAGTTCACACAATTCATATTGTGGTCTGTCTGACCACACAACAGGACGAACAGGCATTGAACTTGTTTGTTATAAACGCCGGTGGTAAAATTACGACCTGAATCGGATTATCTTATCAAAAACACTCATTGCAGACATGCAGTTGTTAGTTAAAAGACATTGTAGAGAGGAAATAATTGGCTATAATATTAAACAGTATGTTATGTAGTCTCGAAAACGTAACTTTAAATACTATCTTCCTTATTATTAATGCCAATTCAATTTGATGTTGGCAGAATGATATCTCGATTTTGAGTACTGACTGAAAACGATGTTTGCAAAACTTGTGCGACAGACAATGAAACAATGTCCAACAATTTTGAAACCAATCTCTCTTCTTGCTTATGTCCATATACAGGTGTCCGTGAATTCAACATACAACGTTTAATCACAGCTTCCTTGGGCCAAAATAAGTCGATTTAGTCCAGCTTACCTGTATCCAAAAATGTACCCTTAAATGTACCCCGTTTTTCTTCTAAAATTGAAACTCAAATATGATCTATATGATTATATTTAATACCGAAAGAAGTATACAATGAAATCACTAATATTAACCCCAACAAATCACCTGGATTTGATCTAAGTACAGGTGAGGTGTGAAAGCAGTCTTCCTAGAAAAGGAATAATAAAATTAACAAATGTATTAAACGCTGCACATAGAATGAAGTATGTTCCAAAGATGTGTAAAGTAGCAGAAGTAATAACAAAGCCGGGTAAAAAATCTAGACCTATATTTTTAATACTGGCAATGTGAAAACTTTTTGAAAAGCCCTTATGACTAAAACCAGTAATACAAGAAAAATAATTAACTCCAAACCATCAATTCGAATTTAGAAACCAACATTCTACAATAGACTAAGTACACAGGGTTTCCAGTAAGTTTGCTCAACAATATTTCTGGTTCGATTTTCACATGTAAAAAAGAAAAGGGAAAAATTGGGGATAAAATTTAAAAAAATGCAATACCTAATTGAAAGGCAATCCAGCTCATCTGTGCATAATAAATTAATAATATAAGAATTAACATAAAATTGAAAGTAAATAAACATAAAATTATTAACTGAATAGAAAAATATCTAGTATTGATTAGGAAATCATAATAATAATTCATTTTTAAATTTTTAGTAGTGTAACTTAGTATTGTTAATCATGTCCATCATAGAAGGCATTGAGATTTAATTTTGCCGTAGAATGATGAAACTAATGGCAATATTAGAAGTCAGTGATTTTGACGCTGGCTCTTTTGATGACGATGAAAATTATGAAGAATTTCATGTGAATACTGAACTTATGGGATGAGTCGTCATCATATGTAGTCAGAAGATGATAATTTACCACTGAACGAATTCTGAAGAAATTCTACATTAGTTGGTCAATCATACCTGTTTGTGAATTGAATACGTTTGAAATTACAAAAAAAATCAAAGTTAGGTCGAGACCGAAGAAAATATTAATGTTGATATTTTGCAAGATTTAATCAGAAAAAAATAAAATATGAATTGATGCAGAAGTCTACTGACTTCTGCACCAATGAATAATAATCGAAGCCAGTATAATCCTAGGATTGTGTATTACACATCAGTGGTAGAGATAATAACAGTAAGACTGCTGAGATATAAAATGTCTGGCATAGTTCAGCTTTATAATTATGTAAAATAGTAAGTTAGGAGCTAATAATACAAGCAATATAAAATAATGATGTAAATATTCAATTATTTATCATGTTTACATGGAGTAGTAAGTGCAACAGATCAGTGGTGTGACAAAATTTAAAACGCATTAAAGTTACAACTTAGTTATGTCAATTTTTATGACTCAAGTTCTTACACTGATATACAAAAAAAAATATTAAAGGGAAAATTAGAACAGTAGGAAACAAAAAAACAAAAGATAATAAACAAAAATAAACATATAACCGGCTTTCTATGTCTGCGAAGGGAGTTGTCTCATGTGATTGCATATTGCAGAAGAATAAAATTGATCGGTAAATAAAATACAGTTCGGAATATAATAGTGGACAGTACTGAATAATATTACAATATAAAATCGTTTATTGCTATTGGAGTGCGCGGTAGATTATGGGCTATACGCAAGATTAAACGCACCAAAATGTACGTAAATTCAAAAGGTCACTTGTGAAAATTCAATCAACTTCATAATTTTATAAATACATTACATCCTCAAATAAAATTCACCATAGAATTAGAAAATAACCACACCTTAATTTTTTAAGATATCACTTTAATAACATCCACACATGCAATTAATTATGGCATTTATAGAAAACCTACACAAACCGACGCTATTATTCCATGTAGAGACTAAAAATACTCCTCTCAGTTTTAATAACATGAAAAAAGAGTAAAACATTATACAAAAATTGCTTACGATATCCACTATTTTATTAACATATTTCAAAAATACAATGTTAGACTTAATAACCATACAACACTACTACATATAGAAGATAAACCTAAACCAATCTATAGAGCCATCACTTACCAAGGCAAAATCAGTAACAAAATTTAAAACATTGCTATAAATTCAACATTTCACAACCCCCCCTTAAAACAAACCATAATCTAAAAACCATACTTAACTGTTGTTAGTCAAATTACTAGAAAAAAGTGGTGTACACACCCTTACATGTGAAACTTGCAATGCTACATACATAGGAGAGACCAGCAGAAAAATCAAAATTAGAATTAGAGCACCTCACAAGCAATAGTTTAAACTTCGGTAGACACATAAATTTTAACAATCATAAATTCACATTTGATAACATCAAAATCAACCATCAACTGAATAAAGGCTGCTTAATGGAATTATTTGAAAGCTACGAAATAGATTCATTTAAAAAAAACCACCCACAAACCTTACTACTTAATGATCAAATGGAAAACAATATTCCACATATTTACCATCAGACACCATTGATAAAAAAAATTATAAAATTTTATTTTTCTATTTTACATTAAATTTAATGTTATTTTATTTTATTTGGTTACTTATTATTAATTAATCAATTTCCCAATTATTCTAAACATAAAATTTTTCATTATTTTTTACTCTATTTCACCCTTTTCTTTCTGTTTACATCCTTCTCATCTTTACTAATTAATGATTGAAGTTTCTCGTTAACTCTATAATTTAATAATTTATAACGCGCTATTTTATTATACATATTACAAACTTTAACTTTCTAAAATTACTTAATATAATTCTTCAATTTAATAATTGATATAAATGTTTTTATCTATAAATATGCAAAATCATAAAACTGTTACAATCATAATTCTTACAATATAACAATGTAATTTTTAAACTCTAATTTTAAATTCAAAATCCAAATTATTCGCGCGCATATTGCTGCGCTCTTTCATATAAAACATGTTCGACCAGTTTTCCGTTTAATACTGCAAACTTAGCCGTCAGCAAGGCAAGCATGTCTTTTAGAAATAATCTAATTTTTATTTTAAGCCACTTCAAATGTGTTATCATCTAATTAAACTTCTTCGATGTACAATACAACCAATCTGGATTCGTATTCCGACGTTAGCATAGTTCGTAGAGGTGTAGAACACCTATAAGAATAATTTAACACATAATTTTAATTAGGGTTTATAATGATACTTTTGTAATCAAAAAGTCCATATTTGTCCATGATGATGGTACTTTGATACAGGTCGACGAATAACAGTGTTAAAAATCTAAATTTACTTTCCAAACATGCAGATTAGTAGAAGTCATTACTCTCCTTCCTCTCTTGGAATTCAAAACAGATATATTAAGATATATTAACCACTAATTTTAAGCAAAAAGGCAGGACAGAAAAATCTGATGCCCTGAAACAAAACCTGGTCCTGTTTATTTCTACTCTAAGTGTCTATTAATTGATTTTCTAATCTCAACAGGATCGACATGTATCGATTCCAAGTTTTATGATCACAAATTTCTGCTGCTGAGTCGTTGCCCAAAATAGAATTGCAGTCATTTTCTGAAAATTTCTATTGATTGTAATTCTTACTATTTTAGCTATAATTTTAACTGTTCCTATTTTTAAAGCCATTCTTTTATATGCCTCATAACTTTTTTATTCTGTATTTCTAATGTCGTTTTTTATTGTTACTGCGTAAATAAAAAATAATTAATCGCGTATTTTTACTCACTCCATTGTTAACTTTTACGCAAACCTGATTTAGCACTAGCTTAGAACAAAAGCTAACCTTGAAACAGCTATGTACAGTAGAATGTCACATTGCATTCCCAGACGGAATACCATTACGCAACAAAAACGCCTTTTACAGCGACTCAGATAAGAAAACATGTCACGTGTAGCTATTTTCAACTGTTTCAGTGAAGAAATTTTAATTATGCAGAAGTGTAGCCTCAGTAAAGTTACGCAAATATGCTCAAATCGCACACTCATTTTGTAAACATGTTGTATACTCCTATTTATAGCCGTGTAAGTAGTTAAAAAATATTACATGTCAAATCACCCGGGACTACTGGTACTAATTCGGGATGGTAAAAAACCTACGTAAACGTATGTTCTTCACCCCCTACTGTTTCACGGTCCGGTGTCTAGACGCTTTTAAAAAAGCATCAGACTGTCTGCCGTCTACACTCACGTGTATATACATATTTTTTCTGTGTTAAGCCGTGAAGAGGTGGAATCCAAATAGGGTAGGGGTGACGGCAGACGGAAGGGAACACAAAAACAATGTCACTGGCAGCCGCCAAGTGAGAAGCTTTCATCAATAACATATGTTAATGGCGGTAGATCTGGTGGATTTGTACACAGACTGCCCCCCCCCCCCCAGGGCAGTTCCTAAAGCAAATAAATTTAATTAGATAATACTCAATAATTTATGTAGGAGTACCCTGTTGAACTGAAAATAATTTTTAAAATTCGACATTTCCATTCAACATGTTCACTTCAGCGTAAGTCTAATTTCAACTTAATACTTAAAACCAATCCAGTTGGCACAGATGTTACGTGCAGCGACATACTAAGTTCAATTAATTTAGAAACAGCACTATGCCTTCTTGCTGAATGAAGTTCGTTGAACCGAGAACACATCATCTCTAACTTTACGTTTATTTTTACAATATCAGTGCATAATAGCTAATTTTAATCGTTTCTTTATCGTTTCGAGGATAATTGTAATAACATAAAAGCTTCTAATAACCTCTGGACTGGCGCGGCGTTACGATATCCATAAAATCCCAGCCATAAAATTTATACATTGTTTCTCTATAAGAAGTTTTTTGCCATAACTGATGTAGTATCCAGATTTTCCTACTGAACTATATGAGTTTGTTGAAAGTTGTTTGTCTGGCTGCTATATGTTGGAACGGGGTACACGTATAGAAAAAGAATGTCTGCATAACAACGATAAACAGGCTAATTTTGTCCCAGAGCATTATGCGTACAAACTCCGTCTAGACGTTACACAGAATTGTCGAGCACCACACGCCAGATGACAAAGCACCCACTGGCGGCAAATTTTGGAACAATAAGATCAGACGGGATATTAGGGACAGCTATAACAAGTGAAGAATGAACTCGTTTTACATTGTTTGTTGGCAAGCGTCGCGATGTGAAGAGATTTGTAAACCGCGTGATATAGATAAAATTACTCGGGGTTCTGCTTGTGAAGCTCTAATTATTGTGCTCCAGTGTGCGCAATTACAAGATGATAGACGGAAAGTTCAAAAACGTTGTATAAATGGCCAAACTATTTTGAACAATGAAACGATATTTAGAGAATAGAAATTTTACTCCTGGACTTTTGGGCTTAAATATTTTGTACCGCCCTAGTATTTTTTTTCCATGTGAGCATCTGCCAAAAAGCAACAATGATGCATTGTTGTTTTTTGCACTGTGCTTGCACGGGCCTAACAAGAATAGGTTGACCAATACTCTAATGAGCCTGAATAGGAAAAGACCGGAAGGGAGAAGTTGTTTCAAGGCCAATGCCAAGGCTTTAAAATAGACAGTTATTGTACGTTACACTATTTAGGTTTCCTCCTGGTACTTAAAAAAGGGTTTGGTGAGAATGATTTGAATACAAGGGGAAATAATTATGGCATGGACGAATGTTTGAAGGTCATTCCAAGGTCAACCACAATTTTTACAGATATTTTCAGAAGATATTTAGATTTACATCCTAATATGAGACTATTTTTCCTCGAAAAAATTGTTTGGTATATTTATATTTACATCCTAGTATAACTGTAATTCATTCTTCTAGTTTATCGAGTATTTATAAAATATATTAAAGGTATGACTGTATAAAATATATTTTTATTATTACTTCAATGTTTTAACATTGCAAACCAACAATAGGTACTATGGTAGTATAAAATTATTCAAATGTATGTTTTATCACGACTGAATAAGGATTGCACTATAGGTGTTTTAATTTTAAAGTAATCTGAATATTATTTCAATTTTATTCAACATTAATAACATTCCTAAATATCTGCTGGAAATGGGCTCGCTTTCCTACCTAAAACGCAACTTGTTCGTCTCCGCTCCCCTACGAATCTGATTCCTACAATTTTCAAACGAATCTCCATATGAAGAAGAAGGAATGCGTAGGAACAGGAAAGAGGAAAGATGATTAAGGAAAATGGACGAAGCCAGGACAAAAAAACATTAGAATAGAGGAACTAGGAAGACTGATAAAGACCGAAGGAAAAAAGATACAGCTAAGGAAAAAAGAAAGGTGAGGAAAGAAAAAGGACGAAAGGAGATGCGAGCAGAATAGGTAATTTGAAGTAAAAAGAAAGAATAAAAGACGAGGGTGCAATGTGAAAGAAGAAAATAAGTAGGTGCAAAACGAGAGAAGGCGGAAGGAATATAAGAAGGTCTCATATAGCTCTACGATTCATGCGGTCTTCTAGAGTAGTATTCCAAAGTGACGAAGAAAAACGAAGGGGAAAAGAAAGATTAAGCAATAGGTACTATGGTAGTATAAAATTATTCAACTGTATGTTTTATCACGACTGAATAAGGATTGCACTATAGGTGTTTTAATTTTAAAGTAATCTGAATATTATGTCAATTTTATTCAACATTAATAACATTCCTAAATATCTGCTGGAAGTGGGCTGTCTTTCCTACCTAAAACGCAACTTGTTCGTCTCCGCTCCCCTACGAATCTGATTCCTACAATTTTCAAACGAATCTTCATATGAAGAAGAAGGAATGCGTAGGAACAGGAAAGAGGAAAGATGATTAAGGAAAATGGACGAAGCCAGAACAAAAAAACATTAGAATAGAGGAACTAGGAAGACTGATAAAGACCGAAGGAAAAAAGATACAACTAAGGAAAAAAGAAAGGTGAGGAAAGAAAAAGGACGAAAGGAGATGCGAGCAGAAAAGGTAATTTGAAGTAAAAAGAAAGAATAAACGACGAGGGTGCAATGTGAAAGAAGAAAAGAAGTAGGTGCAAAACAAGAGAAGACGGAAGGAATATAGGAAGGTCTCATATAGCTCTACGATTCATGCGGTCTTCTAGAGTGGTATTCCAAAGTGACGAAGAAAAACGAAGGGGAAAAGAAAGATTAAGCAGAAAGAAGGAAAGAGGAGCAAGATGATAGAGAATAGAGGGAAGAGCAAAAATGGAACAAGTACGAAATCAAAGAACCATAGAAGGCACAAGAGCAAGAATGAAGAAAAAGGAAAGTAGAAGAAGGTGGTGTGACGCCATAATTCAGGGTTTAGGGTTTAACAAATAAGTTTATTTGTCAACATATTTATTGACATCTGTGTTGACAGGAGGCGGGAGAAACCAACAGAGAAATATATATTAATAAATTATATTAATAATTAGAAATATACATTTCAAAGCGACAAAAAAACGAAGAGAAAAAGAGAAAAGAAAGTAAAAGTAAAAAGACCGAAGGAGATAAGGAAAGAAGATTGGGATATGGAGGGAAAATCCAAAATTTCATCCCTTTCGGTGTTGTGCAAAGTCGAAGAATAGAGGGGTACAGATGCAGTGGGCGAATTGAAAATGGACAAGACTTATACTTATAAGCCTTGTCTTATACTTATAGTCTTATACTTATACTACACGATGTACGGTAGAAATGTACGATGTAAGAAAAAGACAGAAGCGCACCGAAAGAAGGATAGGGGAAAAAAGAAAGACAGGAAAAAAAGGAAAAGGAAAATGGAAAATAGACGGCATTTGAAGAGCAGTTCTCTTAGATATTAGAGAATGAATTCGATGATTCGATATATATGATAATGTGGGCATTCATTTTGGAAACTAAAAGAATAAAAAAAAGTGAAAGGGGGCAGGAAAAAGAAAGAAGAAGGCAGAAAGGCAGAAAACGAAGAAGAATTTGAATGAAGAAGGCTGAGAAGAACAATAAGATTTATAAAAGGTAGAAAGGAGAAGTAGAAAGTAAATGAGGTAGAATACTTATAAAATGGCAAGGAAATGAGCAGCAAATAAGAAATAAATCGGAAGCAAAGGGAAAGGGAAGAAGGCGGAAGGAAAAGAAAAGAAGGAAGAAATACCCAATCCAAACAGTATTAACCCAATGCAATGCGAACTAACAAAACGAGCAAGCTTTCGACAAAGAAAGATAAAAGGAAGAAGGTAGAACAAGGTTCGAGAAAAAAAAAATAGAAAAATCGATGAATATAGGCTGATGGGAGAATAAAGAATGAAGTAAGGAAAACGGAATAAGGAAAAAGCAATAAAGAAGAAGGTAAGGCGGGCAAATGTGCAATATTCAGATGAGGGGACAAAGATAAGAATACAGAACAAGGGGCAAGAAATAGTGCATTAAATGATGAGGGAAGGGCGAATTGACTGACGAACCAAATTATTTGAGAAAGAAAGAAGAAACGCGAACACGGAAGCACAGATAGAGAAGAAAGAAAGAAAAGGGTGGGGAATACGAAAGAAAGGACGCAGAAAGGCAAAATGGAAAAGGAGAATGAAGAAAGGTAGAGCAAAGTGGAAAGAAGGTTGAAGTCAGATTGATAATAAACCAGAAGAAAAGAGTAGAGAGTAGAAAAGAATGAAAAACTAAATAAGTTTGAACTGAAAGTTTTTGATTAATTCAGTATTAAACGATTACAATCGCATCACTCAGCTTGATCAAAACACTATAAGAAGGAACAACACAAGTGGTATCGTCAGCATATAGTGTTAATTAACACTTATTAACCCTTAGCGAACGACTTAGCTTTTCGAAACTATCGTCATCAGATCGACGGTATTTTAACAGAAAATAGCAGAACAAGAAAACGTGTACATCTTTTTTTTAGATCGATTTTATTCAATTGATCGAAGTTTTTAGAAATGATAAATAACATATGAACATTTATAACACGCATTTTTAATAATATGCGAACATTTACTATGAATATTTATACTTCTTTAAGGTGTGATACTTCTCCCAATGGTCGCCTGTATCTGTATACCAGGTTTCTTATGCAAGTATGGCAATAAGTCGGCAAAAGCTCAAAATAGAAGACTTCAAAAATGTAAACAACAGTGATGTAGATATCTTAAATGAATTTAACAAATTTATATTAAAATTGAACAACTTTCCAGTAACCACTCAAATATACATTTACGATCTGTATCAGTAAATCTAATGTCATATTAGTGCCGGTTCCAGGCAACTCCATACGAAATAAAAAAATGGTGTTGTCCCTAAGAACATTAGTGCATACTATGGGGGAAGACAAAATACCAGCGAAACTCTTTGAATTTACTAGTGATGTGATAGTGAAACCATTATGTTTAATAGTAAATAAAACGTTTGAAAGTTTCAGAACTCAAACGTTCATTTATTCCAATATATAAAAAGGGAAGTCCTGTATAATTTGGAAATTATAGGTCAATAACGTTAACCTCTAAGATAAGCAATATTTTTGGAAAAACTAATGCTAATTAGAATTAAAGAGGAAAGCCTTCTAGAAAAATATAGATTAATCAGTGCAATAAGAGCTGTTTACAATATAAACGAAGACATTTCAGCTGGATTAAGCTTAGGTGAAACTATGGTAGCTGCCTTCACAGACTTTTCGCAGCATTTTCCATAATATGTTAAGATCTTAAAAACTATTAAAGCTATAAAGAAAATTAAAAAACAAAAATTAGTATGTTTATTCATTTTAAAAAATTATAATTTTATTTCTAGTAATTTCTTTTAATATGATAACCCCTCAAAACATTTTCCAACATATAGAGGAATCTCACACTGTGAGCACACGAAGCCCAGGTTTTTCTCTCCTTTTGTCGTGTTTTTTGCAGACTCTGCAATCTCTTTGAGGAGACTTTTTTTTCCTCGAAATTATGAATTTTCAGAAGTCTATGCTGTTTCATATTTCCTGAAAGTCTAATTGGTGCATCTTCACGAGAGGCCCTCTTTGTTGCACTTCCAGAACTTTTTGAACGAACATATTGATTATCAATCCAATCTTTTGCAACTTGTAAAGAAAAGGAAAATTTTATTTTCTTCGCCGGATTCAGTTTATTGTATACCACAAATGAATTGAATAAAGCACAATTTAGCATAAACATAAAAGCCTTTTTTGTGCGTTTGTCAGTTTTTCTTATAATTGGATTATAAGAAAGGTATTGATCTGCCTAATCAACACCGTTCGTATACATATTGTACTTCATAATACTTTCCGGTTTTGTTATCATTTTTCGATTTATTTTAGCTGTTTCTATAATTCGCGTCTGAGATGAATTGTTGAAATCATTCTTACATCTCTTCCGTCTTTCCAGACATGTATTAAAACTTCACATTTTCTACGGAAATCATGTTGTTCCTTTGTTAACTTAGTTTTTTTTAGATCTTGAGGTAACCCTCGATTTTCCCTTATTGTACCACAAATTCTAATCTTCTTGGAAAGTAATTTCTCTAGCAACTCAACACTACTATAATAATTTTCCATATAAATATGGTGCTAAATATTTTCATAATTATCTAAAAGATTTATCACGAGACTTTGCAAATTTTCTGCACTACCGCTGTATAGTTTAAATTTAGATATGTATTCACTGTCAGATTCACATAATATTCTCACAAGTAAGCCGTATTTAATACTCTTTCCTGGGTTATAGACACGGAAGCTTAGTCGACCTATGTAAGGTATCATTGCTTCGTCCAATGAAAGATTTTGTTTCGGTTTATAAACTTTATCAAATTTATTTAAAAAATATTCTATTATTGATTCTATTTTGAAAAGTCGACCTTGATTACTTTATTTAATTTTAAAAAAGTCAAATTTCTATTTAGATCCCGGATTAAAGCTCTCTATTTCTCGTCAGAACATACAGAGAACTAAGACAAATTGTACTTAAGCCTTTTTGCAATGATTTTAAATGGCCTGTGATTGGGATTTTCAATGTTTGTTTTTACGTCATTGGTGTGTGACAATAATTTTTAATGTTCGGAAATGCACATTCAAGCTACGTTTGGTTTACGTTATCACGTAACGCATTGCAACGTATTACTAACAAAGTCTACCGTAGCGCCCGCCGTTATGAATGAGATAAGCAAAGAATTCGAACACAATAAGGCGGTTTATTTTCAGAAATGAGCAATGCCGAAATCGATAACCGAAGGTAATTTAGATAAGGAGCTGGAAAATATGCCTATTTTCATTCTTGGTATCGTCACATTTACGTGTCTGTTTGTTTTCCTTTCAGAATATTTACTCGGCCAGTTCATAGAACAAAATCCATAAAAATAGGTAAAAAATAAATATGGTTGTCGCTTAATGGGACATTACAAAATTATTGTTTGAATGCTTCAAGCGAGGAGTTGAAAACATGTTTTTGTTAAGAACGTTATTTCTAACAACACCTTTTATTATGGTTATTTCATGGAAACCTTCAAAAAGGCAAGCAACTAAAACAGGCTACAGAAAAATATACTCGCATATTTGTTCATTAATTATTGCATTATACCGTTATCAGCAACTAAACAATTCGCAATAGTTTCACGCACAAATTGCACAGCGAACAAGTAAACAAAAGTGCTTACACCGTCTGCATTTGTGATAATGTGAATGGGCGTATGTATTGTTTACTTAACGCTTATTAACCGTATCGTCTAGTTGCGCTCGTTATCAGTAAACACAAAGATTTTTTACAGACACCGTAATGTCGCAACGTTAAATAACACCGCCGTCGCTTGTTAGCCGTGCGTAGTGCGTTTTGCAATCTGTCTGGTATGGGAATTTTAATGTCCTAATTTACCAGTAGAGTGTTATTATTCGCGAACATAGACGTTGACAACATATTTTCGTTTTTAACCCATCGACGCATCATTTCATCGCAAAACTCATTTGTTCTATCGAAATCACATTCCGCTAGCTCTTGAGTAAATTTTACTTTAAAAGGATGTCATTTTTCTTTCATTACAATTGTTTTTCAATACGAATGGAAAATGTACTAACTAATGTACTACTAAAGTCCGACCATGCAACGCGCGGTCGGTACCCACGCGGTAGATCCTGGATAATCCCAATGCTGGCGGCATCGTAAATTCTAAAGATCATAACTCAGACAATTCTCAACAAAAACAGGTCATCAAGTAGTGTTTTGGAAACGCCCAGCTCTCATCTTTAACACTGTAATAAAAAAAGCGGTGTTCCATTTAAAAAAATCACGTTGGCCTTGACCTCGCCTTCACCCCTCCATTCAAGGACAAACGATATGATCATTGAATAGAACTTTTAAAACTCTACAACTTTGGTTCGAAACATTTTTTTCAAAAACATCTCGTTTTCGAGATATTTGACCGTTTCTAGACTTTTCTCCACCCCATTAGGGTATACTTATATGTAAACTCAGAAGTGTCCTAGAAATGTAGCCAAAATAGAAAATTTTCAACTTTTTAATATCTTCCTGGAATTATTATTTTCTTATAAACAACCCTTCCCTCTACCTGGGGTATAAATAGTACCCTTAACTGATGCCCATTTACTTAATGGCAAGTAGTCGAAGTGACCATTTGCAGTGTAACGACAGTTTTGTGCGAAATTAGTGCGTTTTTAGTTAATTTTTTATGAATAATTTCGATTTTTTCCTCAAAATCTATACATGGAGCATATTATTCAAAGTAAGTACCTTCATATAACACCAATATAGCATTCAAATTGCGTTTTATTTGGCAGATTTTAATTATTCATTTCTTGCTTGCGTATTTCTTAAACTAGCAAACTTCTACTTGAGCTACAAAAAGTTCCATTCAAGACCCGTCAATGAATTTGTTATCAACATATAGCCTAATCTCTGCTCTAATCGGTGTAAACAAAATTTACTGCTCCTACTTGCTCCTTGGAATTTTAAATCGATTTTTATTCTTTCGTGTAATATGCGCATAGCAATCGCTTCCTTAGCGTGGATGTCGCGTTAAGCGTTCGGTTTCGCCTATAATTCCCGCAATTTTTCCTGTGAATCAATTCATTTGTTTATATTAATTTATAC